>CP099844.1:9424707-9665127 GCA_030062745.1 Capitulum mitella
GGGATTGTCCAAGTGCTATGGAAAAATGCGAATATGGTTCGTGGAAAGGGTATGTACATATGACGTATTTTACAATTATAGTCATAATGATAAGTAAACTGAGCCAGGTGCTGTCAGAGGATTCGGTTGATTCCGTGAAAGACCCCTTGTGTCATGTTTTAAACACAAACTGTGCTTGAAAGAGATAATGGTTTTTAATTTTGCATCCATTTCCAAATCTTCTTCCGGCGTTTTATGCTACAACACTTCTCTCGTTCCAAGCGGGCGTCAAGACATATGCAGAATAATTTTGTCCCTCTTTGTACTTATTTCCCGGGTACCTCTTCAGCCTTAAGCTATGGAACCGACCAGCCATTGACGAATGTGCAACTGGATTCATTCCCTGCGCTTAGTTCTTGAACCTAAACTTTCATTATATTTCCAACTGCGCAATACTGAAGTTATCTATTTATTACTTGTGCAGTATTACGTACATCACCATTTCAGACTCGGAAATTGCCGCAGAAAAACGAGGGAGTCGATTCAAAGCCAGCACCGTGGGATGGAAAGGTCAGACACGAGAAACATTTTCGGAAGCAGAAGATTAGTGAGACATAAGCGAACACCGCCAAGTGCATGGCGCAGTATGTATCTGTCACAAATGAGGTGGGCCTTTTGGGCTAGCCCAGACGAAAATGCAAATGATGTGCCCAAACGATTGGAGTTTTCCGTCCAAAGTCAAAGTCCGTCTTCTGAGTTTGATGATATTGTTTCCGATTTACTGAACGGCGGAAGATCTTTCGTGACATTTGATGGTTTCAATTTGACTCTTACCATAAGCCCAGTAGCCAGTGGTGCTTCGGATTGGCTCGTCACACTGACAAGAGAACCTCCTAACGTAGCGACTGGAAGTCCGACAACACAGCGTCGCCTAATTCCCACCAATCGCAAATATTTACCCCACAAAGGAAAAGACAGGGCTGTGGGTGTTATCATTATAAACAATTCGACTAGAGGCATCGTGGACCATGAAGATATTGCAAGTATTCGTCTGCAGAATATTTTTGATGTAAGACCAAGGCCAACAACCGAGACAGACTCCCGCGCTCGTTTGAGATTTCGCCGGCAGCTACCGCTGAGATCAGCAATGTTCCACGCCGTAGATCCCCCTAATAAATCGAGTGACTTCTGTGAACCCTGTTATACCTGATATAGAGAGCATTTTCTCCCGCAACGTGGACAAGCGCTCAGCAAAATCGCCAGACAATCTTCGCTCCCCCGGGAACTAGAAGAAATAGAGGAAGAAGCGGGACCGTTGCCGAAGATCCTGACAGATGTTGAGGAAGGACCAATCAGCATCGAGGATCTTTTTCGCTGACAAGAAACGAGCAAGTGAACTGCGAGAAAAAGCGTCACCCAAAGCGTGCTGCTGAAAAGTCTTATCATCAAAATGACTTAAAACATCACGGATACAATGGATTGCATGACTTTAAATTAAAACGTGCACCGATGAAAGGAACGAAAAAACGGGGAACCGTAATTGACAAAAAGTTATCGAATTCCCATCAGAGTTTGGAAAATTCCGCGTCCTTGCATTCTAAACGCGAGGGTTATAAAAAAATTCACGGAAGTTCTCTTGGCAAAGTTAGAGCAGCCAGGAACCCACGAATTCGCCGTGTTCTTTCTTCAGACAATACTCCAAAGAAAACAATTAGAACCGAAGGAAAACGTCCGCCGAGACAATCACGTCGCAACATAGCAAAACATCGCATTCGCCCAGCGCTGCCCAGCTCCACGAAGTCCATCAGATCAGCCAGGAAGAACGGCCGCGTGAAAAACTCAAAATCAGTAAGACGTCATTCCGGCAGGCATTCTCCTCGTCGGAGACGAGTTAAGAGTCGACATAACAGAAAATCAAAGCATGACGATAAAGCCAGACGAGGAGCACTGGTTTTTCATCCGCAGCTCGAAAACGTCAGAGAACGCTCAAAACACAGTGAACCAGACCCCACCACAACTCATCCGGCTGACAACACCTCCACCACAGCAGTGCCAGATCCCTTTGCAGACCAGGACGGTCCCAGTGATCCGCACATAGACTACTATGGCGTGAGCAAGAGGGACCTGTTGGACGAGGACGAAGATTTTGATCCTGAGCTCGCGATAACCGCCTCCGATTCATCAGCTGAGGACGAACTGGGCGCCGGTGCCCGTCAACAGGACGAAGAAAGAAGGAAGCGACAGACTGTCTCCGAGCAGATTGAGGATGACAGAGAAATTGAAATTCCCTCCTGGCGCCAGACCATAGAGCTGTTAAGAAAGGCCAACACGTTTGCCGTGCCGGCGCACGACAACGCCGGTCATATCGTCTTGGTACGGCGCGTGCGGGACCTTGGAGGCCTTGACCTGGGACACGCGCTTTCCAAACTGAAGGAGACCATGGCAAAAATATTCGGAAGATGTTCTCCAGTTAGTCGAAGAAAAAGATCTCGGCTGCCAGATGATCCACAGGTAGTCACCGATCAGCTTTCTAACCGAGAAACGTGGGAAATACAGGGCGAGAAAAACGAAATGGTAGATCAGGCAAAAATTGACGTCAAAATGGACGATGACAAGCCATATAATGTGACAACTGTTTTTCGCCCAATGGGAAAAAGAAGTAACAGTTTGAATAATCCCAATGCGGAGACGCATAGCAAAGCAAAACACCGTAGAAAGTCTTTTGACGCTAGTAAAACTAGGAAACTGAGAGGAGTCATTCCTCATGCCATCCATTCGAGCAAATTGCAAGAATTACAAAGCTTTGAAAATCATCTGGAAGACACGGTGTCACAGCATCAACCCAATTTTGCGACGAATCCAGAAGTATTGTTCTCGTTAGGACACGGTTCGTTGGCGAAAAGAACCTCGCATTCTCAGGCATGGAAACAAGATAGAGAAATCAACAAGCCATCAGGTTCCAAACGTCTGGGAAAGGTTACAGATTCAAAGAGAGACGAATATAATTTGGCACCTAATCAAAAAGTTCATTTCACTGCACCAGCAGATTCATCAATAGGACTCAAGCTCAATATGGAACAGCCGTCACCACAGTCCAAGCCGAGTGTGTCAGCAAAAGTATCTTCTGATAAGCCATCTACTCTCAATGATCTGGCAAAGAAACGAAACAAGGAACGCTCCTTGCTGAGAACAAATGCTGTGGCTATGGGCTCCTCTCGAAAACTCCGAAGATCAGATAATCCTTCTATGCACAAGCATCTAAAACCTACGAAAAGACACACGGTGACGCGCCATGGTCGTCAAAAGGCTTTTAAAACTCAGTCCGACAGTTGCGCTGGTTGCAAAGACTCTCGTAAAACAATGACGCGCAAAAAAGTTTCAGGAAATGCGATTCGTCCAAAAGTGGCGCGTGAACCGTACATCATCACGCGCAGGTACAACGCTTCCAAAACACGACCAGTGAGGGACGGAAATAACATTCGGCAGACAAGAGAGCTCATCAGTCAGCCTCTGGATCTCGACGAGGCGAGTCTGTTGTACCTGGCTGACGGCGATCCTCTTGCTGCAAACTGGCCCGAATCGCCTGCGAACGTCAAACGTGATGTGGACGTGTCTGCAGAAGTTATGATAAAGGAATTCAGCAGCAGCACGGAACAGTACGACACAACTGCCGGCACGAGTCCCTCGCCACCAACAACAGTCGAGACACTGATCGTGCAAGTGGACCACGAAGATGTCTTCGCCGGGAAATCGAAAGATGGAGAGGACGGCGCGAACAGACATTTCCAAGCAACTGCTTTTTTTACCTCTGACGAGGGCAGTAGCCCCGATAGATCCGAGACAGTGGTCCCAGGCAGTGAAATGTCGCCGGACAGACCGCGCCTCTCGAAGGCAAAAATGGTCAGTTCACTGCCACAGAAACATACCTCTTCTCCAAAAGACGTCCCGTCTGAAGAAATTATCGCCACGTCCATGGTGGGCATTGACGATGGAGAAGGACGAACACAGCAAGTGGACGAAACAGCGTCGAGTGGCTTGGACTGGAGCTTGTCCGGCAGCTCAGACCACCTGATGGACTTAATTTCCGACATCGAAAAGGCATTACGCGTGCCTTTGGGGGGTTCGGACAGCGAGTCGGAACCAGATATCACAGTCATTGACGAAAATGACGATCGCGTGGTGTCGCTGAATGAAAACAGACCGGTTACAGTCATTACCAGTAACGAGGAGAAACAGTCCAATGGTGTAAATATGGACATTAAGACAGGAGGACCCGGGTTTGGTGCATCTGCAAAACTGCTGGTAAGCAACAGGCCACGGCAATGGGGAAGAAAGCAGTTGACAGTGAGCAATACAAACAACGCACCAACCATTTCAGTTCAAGGGAAACAGGACAAATGGGTTTCCATAGGTCAGTCCCCTGATTTAAAATTAGAAACACTTAATTATGCACTTCCAGAGCCAAAGAAACTGGGAGAAGTGAACGAAAAAATACACGTAAAGGGATTCGATTCACCAAAGAAGCAATTCAAACCCGTATTTGTTGATTCTGCCGCTAAGAAAATGATCTGGGTGGAACCATCCTACAAAACAGTTGTGTCATCAGGGAGCTCCACACACGAAAAGCCATTCAGTAATCGAGCATTTTACCGAATATATGATGATGGTCTTCGAGCATTAAAAAGGCCAGACAGTTGGGCAAAAGTGACAGACGTACAAGAAAATGAAAATGTCGATGGTCTTCAGGTGGATGATAGCAAAATCACGATTGAAAAGCTTGAAGAACAACCTCCTAATAAAGAGATAACGGATATTGGTACCAGCAAAGCTGTTCAGCGAATGCAGTCCCCAAACGTGTTTGATATCCACGGCAATATTGCAGTGAGTGGACATTTGGTCAGTGACGCAATTCCAAAAAAAGATCAGGACACGGTGGTCGAAGTGATTTCCTCCGTTAGTTCAGGAGACGCAAGTTCAAACGAAGTCCCTGATCCATCCGTGTCGGTTCAAATAGATGGAGGCACAGCTTTGAACTATGATGGAACCGGACAAATGACATCAAAGCCGCAAAATTTTCTTGGATATGGACCTGAAGGAAACATAGTCACCACAGCAGAATCACGGGACACCGCAATTATGAAAAAGGATTTGGAGGATGTTCCAGAACAAGGCGCAGAGCACACGGTGCCTGGGATGATGAAGACACAGCACGTGGCATCAAAACCCGGGAAATCGGTGACCTCGCCTAAAAAGCGATCGGTGAGAACAGATATCAGGAGTTCAACAGTCGCAGATGTCTCGTCTAAAAGCGCAGCCATGGAGAGGCGACATGTTAGGCACACCTACAGGGTGCCGGCGACACTCAGAGGGTCTTCAAAACGCCTGGTGAATGCTACCAATTCTGCAGGCTCTGCTGGGAAAACGGAACAAAAATTTGCCGATCCATCAAAAATTGTGCGGGTTTATTCGAAAGATCCAGGTGTTGGAGGTGCAACAAAAAATTTCCTGAAAAATTTAGCTTCAAAACTGTTGCCACAAAATGGTAATAAAAGTAAAGTTAAATCGGAACGTGGCACAAGTGTTCCATGCATGAACGAGAAGGGCGACTGTCTCCGAAACCGACCTTATCATAGCTTGAAGGCAGGATCAATGGCTTCACCTTCGCGCAAGCGTGATTTCTCTCTGACCGCCAAAACTCGAGATGCTTCTGGACCATTGAGAAGCTTCTTCTCCAGTCAAAAACAGAAACGAGATATTTCACATGCCGCCTTTGAAAAAACGAAGACATATTTTACAGGTCCTAAAATCATCTATGAGGCCCCCGGTACACGGTACCAAATTGATGAACTAGGAAGAAGTAGTCAGCTGAAACATGCGGAGATGTCAGCCAGTGCTTCTGTTGGTGGCTCGATGAAGACGGAGTTATCGCCATCGCCATCGCCAAACGCCGCTCCGGGAAACGGAAAACGCTTAACTCTGGTCGACTTTCATAAGCTTCCTGAATCGCACGAGACCGCTTTGAAAGAAGCATCGATGTTGCAGCGAGATCAGACTTTAGATCCAGACGAGGGTTTTTCCGGCCATCCGACATTTGATAAAACGATCACGAGTGGGGGACAAATCGTGGAAAATCGGGCAATCCCCGTGCTTCAAGTGATACCTCAGAAAGACAAAAGCGAGGACTTGCGCGCTAAAGGTCCCAGAGTGACGATCACAGCTGACGCGTCACCGCACACGTTCAAGGTGGGTTCGGCAACTGGTGACTTAAATGTAACGCACACAAATGGACGGCCAAAACGGGCCGAACATATGGAATCTGCTGATGTCGGAGATGTGAATCTTATGAGCAACAGCAATGGTGGGTTTAGCTTGCGTTCCGCCCGCGGTTACACAGCTTTACCGCTCCGGAAGAAAAGGCGGTCCTCTGAATCCGACATGCTTCGAATAAGCAGACGAAATGCTGCTGATGCACTTAGAACCGAGCTACAAAATTTGAATCAGATTGGTACAAGAATGGGTATGAATTTTCTTGATGAATCTTCCATAGATAGAATTGTGAGAGAAGAGTCAAAGCCAGTTAGCAAGGCCCTGAAAAGCAGGCCGAAATATCGCCGAAAGAAAAATGCCAAACACAAATCACGAGAAGCATGCGATTCAGCATGCAAAAAATCATATTCCCTAAGATCGGCTAATAGAAAAAGAAATGTCAAGAACGTTTCAACCGACGTAAGAGCAAAGAGAAAAACTGTTCACAGTCATGGCGAAGTGTCAAGGGCACAGAATTCCAGAGTTCATAAAGCCAGAGGAATTTCGAAGAGAGGCGCAAAACAAGGGTCAAAGTACGAAAGGGAAACGAATCCCTGGCTGCTGGCATCAGATGCACATGACGATCACCAACATAAGCAACAAAAACGGCAGTGGGATGAAAAGTCAATCAATCAAGATAACCAAGGGCACTTGTTAAAAAGCAGTCACCCAAAGTCAGAACAGCCGAGCGAAATGGCAATGTCATATCGTTTTCTGAGAGATACAGCTGAGGACGCTCTGACTGAACCAGCGACGGCATTAAAGCCTTCTTATGACTATTCCAGTTTGGTTCGTAATGACGATTTGCTGCAAATAGCCAACCCAGAGAACTATGCTCTCTCAAACAGTCGCATGAGAGAGGAAGTGGTTAAGATATCCCACGACGAGAATGACCCAATGGAGATGAGGGCCTTGTTAAGAGGGAAGAGAAAAAAGAGAGGAACCATACCAACTCATTTACCATTCTCACAGGAAAGAGAAATGCGCCGAAGCTCGCCTAAAAAGAACATTCTTGTATCTTCGAAACTGCATTCAGATACACTGCGTGAGCCAGTATTTCCGACACGCGCAAATAGAGAAAATTATCGGAAGAAACACAGTGTAGCTTTCTCTTCGGCATTGGATGTCCCTTACAACAAGTTTACATCAGGCAGTGCTCACTCCCGATTTGAAGTAACTCCGAAAAAAATTGGGAAAAGGGAACACCTGCAAAGCCACGGCATGCACCTAAGTCATTTAACTCCGAATGCGGAAATATTCAAACGCCAACAGCTGAGAAATGCACTATTCTCTAAGGAAACCTTCGATCCATTGGGCAGACGAACTTCCAACAGGGAGCTGGAACCAACCGCTAAAAGTGTTGGTGAAAGAGACACGACATTCTACAAGCCAAGGAAGTCTTTTCCAAACGCAACCAGCAGCAGGGGAATGCTCGGTCAACTTGCGACAAAACCTGTAAAGAACAATATTTCTGTGGCGAGCTCAGAACAACGTCCAGGTGTAGGAGCAGCTGGCTTCCCCAAGGCGCAGGAAGAACCAACATCGTCTGGTGGAAGTGTATGGAAGAAACTCGGAGAGATATTTGACATCGGTCCAAAGGAGACAGTCGAAAAGGTACCAACAACAACGAACGGTCCCACCTCCAGCCCAAACCCTCTTCAAAAGATGGTGCCAGATGAAGAGTCCATCCATCCCGAAACCATTCCAGAAAAGGGTGTCGAACAGGAGCAGAAAAAACAGGACGAGTTGAACTCAAAGGGCAGCACAGCCGATGAACGATTCAGTAAATCACGCCTGCGAGCGGCTATAGTGGACCGTTTACTGCAGGACTTGAGAAAAATGTCTTCCGCCAGAGGATCTGAAATGGCTCGCGCTGAGTCTGACCTTATCGAGATCCTACACGATTATCAGACAGACCTAATGGACGACGATGAGCAAACGATTGCTGGTGAGCCCTTCCAAGGTGAGACCATTTTTTACAGGATTAACATTGCGTTGAAGCTGTTCAAAATGTCTGATATTCCGTACATTCAGAGACAAACACCGTAGGATATTGACCTCGCTTGACCTTGATCTATGGCCTGCTTCTGAAAAACCGGCATTGTCGATGTGCATGATACGCTTGAAGTATCAAAATTATTTATGACAGGATACAAATAAGTTGTGACGTTAATGACCTTCCCACGAGGTCATTGTCATTTACAGCAATTTGGACTTGAGCTTAACCCGTACCCTCGTCATTCCCCTGGAACTAAGTAAGTTTGTGTTTCGTGGTTGTACCATACAGGGCTATATCGATTGGCTTTTTGATCATTTAGATCCGTCCAGAAGTTCAAAAATATCAATTCAGCCAGTGTGCCCCTTCTCAGTCAATGGCGCTACGGCCGATATCACAGTCCATAATGGGTTAAGTAAACTCCCGGCCGATAACATCACTAGTTCCTGTATTGTGAGTTAAGATGTACAGCCAGCTGGCTCAAGCGTTCAGGTTTAAGTCCGGTCCAGGCAGGCGTCAGCCAGTCAGTGGCGTGCTTTTCTCAGATCGAATCATGCAAACCGTTCTAACTGCCTACAAAGGTGTTGCTTACGCCTGCCAAAGACGCCAGTCGAGGAAGTTTCGACTTTCGAGCCTGCTATTCTGTCTCTTTACACCTGTTTTGAGGCCGTAAAACGGGCGTAAAACGAGCGATGGACGCCGTGTATGCAGGGCACCCCTCATGGACTCTAGAAGCACTCGGGTCAGGGTCAAGGATGAATACTAACAATCCTTTTTCGGCGGCATAGCGATGGCCGTAGTGTGGCAAATAAATGAATATTTTCCTAAAACACGAAAATAATAAGTTTGCGCACCATACGCCTATGGTGCTCCAGAATCTAGATTCTGTTACAACCATCAGTACTGCGTATGCTGCAGAAGGGAGATGAATGTTTTTCTCCGTGTGAGACTCCAACAATGAGTCTTAGTAGCATATGATATGTTGGTAGTCTTTGTCTGTAATGAGTCTAAGTAGTCTTGGTTGTCAATAAGTCTTAGGCACCATTGGATACACAAGTCCGATTTGTAAGGAATCGCAGCCCTTGTGACGTCTTGTACTGATCTTGTCTTGTCTTGTCTTGTACTGATCTCCCATTGCGGAGCGCTGATGGCCCGTGCGTAGCCACGTTATGCACCATCCCAGCCCTCGGCCGGGCGTAATAGGTTACCTGCTGTCTCCAGGTGTGCGGATCCACGATAACGTCGCCATACCCGTTGTCTACCAGGCCGTGCCTATCAAGATGGACGGCTTCTCACAGCATCACATCGTTGTGCGCTCCAGTCGGCCGCGGCTGTCCCGGGATTTCTCGAGAAATCAGGACAGGTTTACATTTAACCCGCCGTAGTCTGCGGCGGCCGTGGAATTCCTTTCTGTGCCGAACTTGTCCACTGTGCTTTACGTCCTCGTAATACATTTAAACGTATCGAATGATGGGTCGTTTTGAGCTTCAGCCGTTGTCTGCGACATAACAGACATGACGCTATGAACATGCATTTGTGTTTGGGACGACCGAATCGAGTTTCACGCTTACCAAACTGTGATTGTCCAAGTCGTTATTCGTCACACGCGAGTCACGCGAAGCGGATAAAAAAAATTGCGCTTTGATAACCAGTTATTCAGGTGCGCAAAAAAGGGACAATGACGTCCTCATTTGCACAAGTTATCACTTGCATCCCATTGACCGATTTACCCAATGACACCCTTATTTGCGCAAGTTATCGTGCCGACGGCCGCGCAGGAGGAGCACCGGATCCGGCGCAGCGTCGCCTCGCTCTGCCAGCTGTCCGAGTGGGGCGGCGGCCGGAGTGACGCCGGGCGAAGACGGTCTCCGCAGAGGCGTGCTGTCTGTCGCAGGCGTGCAGGGGTAAACGCACGGGTCTGCGCGCTCCGAGAGGACAGGGATTTCCAGGATGGAACAGGGTTGTTCGGCGGGCGGCGCGGCCGAGCCGGGTGCTTCGCCCGCGGCCAGGAATCGGATGCGGGTTCAATAGCCGTCAGCTGGGCCAGTCATGGGTTGGGAAATATGCAGCAGGTACGCACATGGCGGCACGTGCGCTGGTGGTGGGCGACGGGCACCTCGAGATGCGGAGACACTCGGTGATGGTTGATCGAACCGATCCATTGGCGATGTCAAATAACTGTGGTTTGTGGGCTTCACGATGAGGTTGTCCCACGGTGTAGGCATTCTTCTTCCTTACCGCCGACCAAAGATGACACTAGTTCTTGATTGCGCAGGGCGCGACAGTCATATATATATATATATATATATATATATATATATATATATATATATATATGAAATTCATATAATGACATTTACGGTTTTCCTTAGTTGTTCATGTCTAACACTTGTGTCGTAAAGACTGCGCGAGCATCTCTTACCACTAGCGAAGTTTTATGTGCATCAAGGTTGCTCCAGCACCTCCGGTTTTAGAAGAGCACTGGAGAAACAGCACGTCCTACCATTTTCCTTTCGATACCATCTTACTTGCGCGACAAACAATTTAATAAACGGTCAATTTTTTTTTTGTTTTGTCTTGCTTTGCTTTGCTCTTTGCTTTGCTTTGCTTTGCTTTGCATTGCTTTGTTTTGTTTGACAGCAGATTACCACCTGCTTAAAATGGCGAATTAGTGGAATAAAACGGATTGAATTGTCGAGTGTGGTTGGGTAACTATGACCAAAAAACTGTTTCAGTTTGCCTTGAGTATGGATGGGTACGTATGATCCGAAAAAAACGGTCTGATTTCGTGAGGATTGGTGTACCCAGTACCCATTCCATATTTTGGAACATAAGGGGTCGCTTATATTAAAAGAAATTCATTGCAGCAGATTAACAACGCGAAGATAAACGATGCCATGAAATGTCCTCATTGCATGTAAGGACGTAGAACTGATGCAAAACAAGAGAGTAACAAACGACAAAACCAATGTTCTATGCAACACGTACGCAAATCAAAATCATCATCCTTTTGGAGATATTACCCCTGTTGAAGGAAACTTTGTCCATTTTGCAGTGGAACATTTATGAACATTTTATTGCTTGGTGTGACCCCAGTTGTTCTTTGTACTGAAATACATGTTTTGTGGGTGTCAGATAATTTCTACGATTTTGCCAAGACGCATCATGAAGTGCGTACTAAAATGCATGTTTTATGAATTTCAGACAATTTCTTCGACTCTTCTTAGTCACATCAATGAAATGCCTATAAACCCTGTTTTTATGTGAGTTTCATTGCTTAAGTATTTGGTTTCGACAGTAGCGTCGTGCAGCTCTAAATTATAAACTCTGCGTTCGGCTTTGATGCCACCCCGAATTCATGGTTTTGCCTTTGGCTTCGGCTTCGAACTGATTTTGATCATGGCTTTGGTTTCGACCTCGTAAAATGATTAAAGCTTCGGCTTCGGCTTCAAAGCCAAAGGCCAGGCTTCCTTGCCATGTCCATGCCGCTGGACCTGATAGTGTGGCTGCTAACATGCTAAAAGTTTATGCCGCAGTTTGTGAGCCAAATTTTGCTGGGTGGCCAGTTTACTCCTTTCTCCTTTCCCAGTGTGTGTGTGTTTTTGTAAGCTGTAACCCACGTTGGCAGGACTATTCCACCTGACAATGCAAGACAGTGAACGAGAAAATATTTTTCCCGCGTCACGACGACGATATCCATAGACAATACAGTCTATGGATACAATTTTGTATGCTCTCTGGCTATGGACCCCGCTCATGACCAGGAGGCAGCGTAGCATCGTGGTTATCATGCTCGCCTTCAGTCCGAATGGTCCCCGGTTCGAGTCCAGGTTAAGGTGACATTTCGTCGTTCCCCGCGACAACCAGCGTGAGAGATTGCGACGTGAAAGAACCTTGACAGTCGTAAGCGCCGTTAAATAACCCAACAACCAACGAATCGTGACCGCACCAACCGCCGACAATGTCAAAATTCGTCCCCAAAGGATTACTGGGAAAGAAGGGGGAAATTTTAGACAACAGGGACTTGAACTCCGTCCGTAGTTGACAGACCCAATTTTTGACCACTACATTATCAGTAACACGGCCTTTTGACTATCCCATTCCATATGTTGTCATGGAAATGTTGGACTTCGATGCCCAATCCTGTACCATGCCCTCTGATCACATCGTGATATTTTGTCATTTGGTATTTTACGCTTGGCATGTTTGTTCTGGTCGATATCTTTCTAGCGTGATATTTTGCGCTCATTGTTCTTCTGTGTGTTTTCCATTCCGTATTTTCCCCATAATATTCTTCCTCGCGACAAGGGCAGAAATTTTTCCAAAATATTGTCCCGTTCGACATTTCTTTCCGTTGATATTAAACCTGTTTGATATTCTGCGTCCTTTGCGTTTGACTGGTTCCATTATTTTTCATTGGACATTCCTTCATACATTTTGTCCTGCAACCACCGATGGCCACCGATCACCCACGTAACAAATACGTAAAGACAACGTCCGAACGATGGCAGTGTGCCGGCATCACCGCGGCCTGTTGAGAAAAAAGATAATCATATGAGGCCCTAATAACATTCTTAATCTGCTGTTGTCTAACTGTATTATTCGGAGCAAGCGTGAATGATAAGGACATTTGAAGCTATAAAAGCCTAAGTAATATGGAGAAGTAGGACTAAACCAAAGCGCTTTGGTCCCGAGCCCGATTCTGGTCACAAACATGGTTGATTATGAGGCGCTGTCATCAAACATCAGACGGTTGCGTAAGAAAACGTTTTACTTCCGTTGCCTTTATGTGGAACGGAATGCAGAAACCTTCAGGACCATAGCAGGTGATGGCAATGACAGCTCCCTGGCGTTACCAAGATGCGCCGAAGGTAATGCGGAACATAGGTCTACTGCTACTATCTTGAGGGGATTGCCTAATGCCGCAATTGCCAAAAACCACATGCTGTAAAGTTTCTTGTCAACCAAAACGAAACCATCGAAATCCTTATAGAAATTCAGTTAGGGGAGATGAGGCTGATCGCAGCCAGATGGCATCCCGGTGAGGACCAATCAGCACTCCCGGTATTTTTGAAAAATTCCGCCCATGTCTCCTTCAATCATTCGCCTGGATTTCAATGGACGACTCCTTGACCATCGTTCTACCAAGCGCTACCCCATCCAGCGCTCTACCCACTGCACCGCGATGGCCATGTCACGATGGTAGTTGATAATTACACAGTTCGACAAATAACGGTAATGTTCTTTAAGATTTGGTCCATTGCTGTTCCGAAGAAGCTGTTCCAGTGCGAGCCATATCTCTTCTAAACCTTATGATAAAGTAGCAAGTGTCATCAGTGAGCTTAAAAGTTGTTTCTAGGACACCACAAATATCATCACCTTACAATGGCCCAAACTCACCAGTTACACCAGACACCACCACCTCTCTGACAAGGAACGCTGGTCTTGTTGGTCCTTCCCTGCTTACGCCCTGGGCTCGTAAAATCGTCGTGGCCGATGTGCTGATCTACGGATAGGCTTTACTGTTCGAAATGCAAAGGTTACCACGGATTTCCACGGGCCGACCACGAACCCCCTTAAAATCCCTGGTGGCAGTCGGGTATGGTTACTGCCAGAGCTGGTTCTTTTTGCATGAGTTTGGATACATCGCCAGGAGAGGCGAGTGTTGAATTGTGATACCCTGGGCCATCCTGAATAATTTGAGCCACGAAGCAAGAAGAAATGTCTTGCCAAAAATTGTTACGCAAGGTGTTCAAATGATGCGAGCCAAATATGGTCTCACTGTGTACAAAAGATTTTTATCACCAAATGGTATGCTTTTTGAGTTATTTTTGTCACCGACGGCGTCCGTGCGTTCGCTGCATTTCTCACCTTTCCGCAGCTTTTGCTGCGTTAACTCCGACAACGACAAACGACAAGTCCCTCAAATGTTACCCCGGCAAGGATCCGACCCCTTGGCACACCGACTTCCCCATTACTGGCATTTCTGTCATTGCCTAGATAGCTACCACACTGAACTGATGGACTGTGTGGCTGAAGTTTCTACCTGTAATGACGTAGTGATACAGTGCAAACGGCACGAACCGTCTATGATGCCGTTGCCTTTGAAAGTCTAACTAGCACATGTGCTTGGCACTCACCCTAGACACTTGCGAAAGAACTCGTTGGCTTGTAATCCATATCATTTTTTTATTCGTGGTCTTCGCATGGACGGTGAAAGCAAAGACGTTCATGACATTTCGGAGGATCGACAAAAGGCAAACCAGTTTTGTTATCTTTTTGTCGCAATTGACTGATACTGCGAACGTCGTTACCATCGCCGAGTGAAAATGTCGTCAGCCCGATTTCTGGAGCCTTCCGTGATCGCCTCTGGGCCATCATATGCAGCATTTTGAGAAGGTGTATTGAACATTACATATACCAACATCCTTGTGTTTGTGACTTAAGTGGACGAAGTGACTACACAATCTTACGTGTCACGTGCATGATCCTACATCAAATGCAGGGTGCAGACTCACGTTTATGACACTGCCCGAACGTGTCGAATGAGTTGCATAAATAACGGGGCAAATTAAATAAAACCATACAAATTACAGTCATTCACATAACACTTCGCGTGAGAACATACGTTATATCACAAGGGTTGCACTGTGTTGGGGTTGCACTATAAGGGTGGTATTGCTCATCGACTCATCGTAGGGACCTTCCATGTTCAACGCACTTCGCCGACGGTGCAGCAATGTACCCAACGCTGTCCATATCGGGTCCAGCTTAGTCAGGCCTTCCATCCGGCCAGCTCTCTGTCGGCCCCTCCACCGGGTCCCGGGTCTGCCGACTGCTCCATGAAGTCGTCACCTGCCCCGGCTGGGGCCTCAGCGCCCGGAGCAGGTACGTTCACACTCCTGCCTCGTCTCGAAGTTATTGCCGTTGCCGCCGCAGCCACCGTACAGGAAGGGCTCGCAGGTGCCGCTGCTGGCCTGGTAGGTGTACTTCATGAAAGCTGCTTTGCACGGACCGGTGACTTTCGGCAGACCACAAACCCCGGCTGCCTTGGCTGAAACAGCGACAGTCGCAGAGGCGTCAGCTCATCAGGCCGCAGACAAACATCGAGACAGCAGCTGAAATGCTAAACGTACGTAAATGTATAGCGATCATTGGAGTCAGCTGATGAAGCAAAAAACGGAGCACGTGCAGCTGACACAACGTCAAATACGACAGGATCAATCAATGCAGCACCACAACGCCGAGCCTCGTCGACTGGCGGAGCAACAGGCACAGCAGCCTTGTGTAACGCAACAGCGCACAGAGGAAGACACGAAACAGCGTTGGACGCTTAGGCATCAGCGTAAGCGTCAGCAGACACGGCAGAGCCAGGGGTCTGGGCCGGGGCGCAGTTCAACTGGTGGCGAACAGCGTGTGCTGAAAAAGCTTCAGGCGACTCGAAAGTGTGAGGTTGGCTCGTCGTGTAGATGGCTTTGGGCATCCTTGAACAGTCATGCTCCGTGGTGAAGGCGTCGGTGGTGCGTCGGTTCCTGGCGGTGCCGGACAACTGACGGCATATTCCAATGTCCCCGCAGACGACTCAAAACACCTGCCGACGCAGGGGAGCGAGTCTGGAGGGGGCAATCCTCGCATAGCCTTTTTCCAGACGCTGTGCGACGGCTGATGCACGAGCTTCATGGCAGAGGGCCAAGGATTCGATCTTTCTATCCCTCGCACCACCACTGCAACAGCCTGACGCAACAGCCGCCGTGAAACTGCAGCGACGAGGACGCCAGAGGATTACCATGCCCTAAAACAGTTGGCAACAAATGGTATGTGCAACGGTCGACTGCCTTCAGCAGACAGGATCGCGGCCCTGGTCCGCCGGGTGCAGGCGGTCCTGCCAGCCCCAACCTGTCGTCAGACGCGGAAGTGTCGGCCGTCCTCGAACACCAGAGGCAGGCGCAGAGGCCGCCGCCCGGGACGCACGCCGCCCGCCGCCGCCGGTGCACGGACCGGAAGTGGGACCGGAAGAGGCGGAGTGGGCGGGCCCGGGACAATGCGTTGCGCGCGCTCTCTCGGCAGAGCGGCCTTGACTCAGAGGGCGAGTGCGCTGGAAGGGAGGGGACGGGAGGGCCAACGGGTGCGGAAATCCGCTCGTGTGAACGCGCGTGGCGTCAGTAAAAACGAGGGCCGACTCGGCGTTGGCCTTGAGGACGGTGCGTGAGTGGCGATTGTCGCCTGTCGAGGAGTGTCTGCAGTCTGCACGCACCGGGGAAGCCAAAGCATGCCTGGGGGTTCTTCTGGCCGGACTTCTGATATGCTCGTCTAAACCGAATACGATCAGCTGAGACGGAGGGACTACAGTCGTGTATCGTGCCAGCTGATACTTCGCTTTGAACGGCAGATATCCACATTCCACTGGAGAGCAAACGGGCGAGGCAGTGATACGCGGACTGGATGACTCAGAAATACGTTTAAGTTCGAGGGCTTCAAGTATCCCACGCCTGAAAACCTTAGAAAATGAGGACACATAGATTAACTAGTTGCACCATGCTGCAATATTAGCACAAGAAAGGCATACCATGGTGAGTACATAAATTAATGACCGTTTTCTTACTGCACGTCACCGTAGGACAGTCGGGTGCTGCGGCCTGTCGTGGCCGCCATCCTACCTTGGCACGTGCACTGCTGGCAGCCAGTAGCAGGGTTTGTCCGTAGCTGACACGAAGCCGGGCAGAAGCTTTTCTCGATACACCGCTTGGGACGGTCCATCAACGGGGCGCACTGGGTTTGGCACTCGGTCTCAGATCGGAAACTGCGGCACACGTGTCATGTGACGTCACGACGGTGCCGGGTCACGACCTGGCCGACCGGAGGCGGGAAAACACCGGCCAGTCCCGCCACGAGCAACACGCGCCCTGAGCCTGGGCCGCACGACCTCGGAAAAGCCGGTCGTCTGCAGCCGAGAATGCCTAACGGTTCCCCCAGCAGTTGGCCCGTCGAGAACGCCACGAGACGCGAGCCGAGTGGGTCGAACAAACGGTTGACGTCAGCGCCGGTGGGAACGACAAACCCGTGCCGGGCCCGCGAACCATCCCGGCGAATTGCCGGCCGGGACGGTCGATCGCCGAAAAACGGCGCCGGGAAAGCCGGCGACATTCCGGGCCGGCGCGGCCGCTTTCACCGCTGGCCGGCGGCCGGAGGGCGAACCTTTCAACACCCCGGCCGCGGGACGGGAGACGCTCACTTGTTCGCCGAGCCGCCGCAGCCGCCCCAGGGGAACGGGCGGCAGCGCGCCGTGTTCTTGTCGTAGGCCCAGCGCTTGATGGACCCCCGGCAGTGGCCGACCTTCACCGGCTCCAGGCAGGCGGCGACACCGGTCTCTCCCCTCCTGGGCGAGTCCATCGACGACCCGGATGAAACTGGAACAGGACAGGCTCTTCAGTGAGCTGTGGTAGGGGCTGAGTGCCGGTGCGTTTCGAAGGAGCAGTTTAGTGTTATATGATTCTCTGAGCTGATGGCTATTGGGTGAGAGTTCCCCAGACGCGTCCCGTTGGCGCTGCGCCAATCCGGAAACACACAAGCCTGTTATCCGCTTTTCCCGCAATGTCGGCGCGTCATGAAGATTACATTGCTGTTCACGGAGAAGGCTTAAGGCAGCTCGTTGACATTTTAGTGTTTTTTTTTTTTAAGGAGCTGTTGTACTCTTTACGCTGCTATGCTGAATTGTGATAGATGTGAAGGCATCCGACTCGCTACATGACTGGGTTGTGGCCGATGACTTTGCACACGTGACAGTCTTAAATAGTTTTCGGCAAAAATAAGCATTTAAACCATCATTTCCCGCCGTGTCGTCGGCCAAGTGAATTTCCCGAGGTCCACATCAGAGTCCACTGACGTCGTTTGCACGCAATGGAAGATGTTTGTTCAGGGATGCTCAACACCAAGGGCAACTCGCCGAATACGTTTACACAGCTGCGAACAAATCCGGCAAATCATCTGTCCGGTCCTGCCGGCACGACCGGTGTTAGCAGAGCGTGGCGGCGTCCACGCAACGTCCTCGCGACGCGGACAGCCGTGGCCTTCGTCGATGACCCGGCAGTCGCGCGCAGCACCCTTTTACAGGTCGTAAAGTCAGGTCGCCGGAGGAGGGCGGTGGAGAGGGCCAGTCAGCCTGCGACAGCCTTCGCTCGGGGCTCGGCGGCCTGACCCGCGGTCCATTTCCGCACCGCTGACGGGGTCGGGCGCCGAGCGGGCCGGGTCGTCGGCGCCGCGTCTCGCCGGACCGGCCACTCGTCACCGCGCTCCCGAACCTTCCGACCAGTCCATTCCGGATGGTGAAACCGCGCCAGCCGGCCGCCGGCGCCGGCGCGGCCACTGTCGCCGGCCGGTCACCCCGTCTGGGCAAACCCGGCACGGGGGCCGGGAGCAGGGGCGCAGGTGACAGCACAGGGGTCCGCCGGACCAGGGGCGCACATGACGAGCCTCCGCCGCGGTGAGAGCGCCAGGGTGCAGCCGAGTGTGCCGCGCGCTTCGGCCCACTCCCGGCGGCCGGGCCGGGCCGGGCCGGAGCCGCAACCCTGACCATGACAGACGGAGCGCTGCAGCACGCCGGCCGGCCCTGGCCGCGGGCGGAAGCGGCCACTTCCGGATGAGGAGCGCCAACCGCAGGGCAGCGGCTGTTTCACGGTCCCGCAGGGAGCTGTCTTTAGCATCCTTGGCTTGCCTCCGAGTGCGCAATGATAAGCTATTTGCACGGGCTCGTGCTCGAAGAGGCCTTGGTCTGATTTCCTGTGTAACCGAGTTGAACTGAGATCGTCCCACTTCCAGTACGACGCAGAACGTACTCTTCCAGTACGACGTGAAAGGTTTTTTTGGACGGAAGGCGGCAAGAATCAACCAAGAACCTTTAATCCTCAGTCGCCGGAGCATTTTGAAAGTGAAACCTTTGCAGCAGAAGACAGCGCTTTGCTGCCGCCACGAATCGTAGCTCGGAACCAGACCTGCACCAACGCGGACCAGCTGGGGGCATTGCAAAGACAGATAGCGTACTGAGCCAGCACCGCGAGGTAGGGACCTCGACCCCACTCCGGGTCACGGGTGCCGGCCGAGCCTGGGTCGAGCGTGGCCAGCGGACGGGCTCGCTCGTGAGCATGGCTGCCGCCGACTCGGCTTGCATGCATCTCGCAGGACTAACGGCGATATCAGCCGTCCGCAGCAGCGGTCCGTGTGCCCAGACAGGCGACGACAGGCGGCAGCCGTCCTTCGGACCTGGCCGCCGACCCGGCGGGCCCGCGGCGCGTGCGGACGGCAGCGGCCGGACTCCGCGTGCGGCGCCCGGGTCCGCCCAGGCAGCGCGCCGGATGTGACTCCGACACGCAGAGCCGAGCATTCGCCGGCCGCGCGGCGCCCGCCGCTCCACCGCGCCAGGCCATGCCATGTCAGGAGGGCCAGTGATGCTCTTGCGGACTGGGCCGCTTGCTGATGCGGAACACGCCAGAGGATTGCGCTAGATAGGGGGCAGCTGAGCAGAGCTGCTCACCGACGGCAAAAGAAACAAAGACATCACGATCCGTAGCGCAACCAGGGCAGGAGGCTGAGGGGGAGGGATGAAAAAAGAGTCACCTGGTCATCAACGCCTATCAGTGTATTTATTCCTTCCCAATGTTGGGTTTTGGAGCCCATTTCTGCCTTTCTCAGCGGCCGTTTCATCTTCTCCGTCCTCCTGTTAAGATACCAGCCGCGACACTAGATAATGAATTGGCAGTTCGTCGGCAATAAGAAGGTTGCTGGTGCCATCCGTCAAAAAACGTTTCGAGCGTGCACAGCAGGCGATGGCTAGAACCCTAGGACACCTGCAGAAAGGACTGGCATAATGTTTCTGGAAGAGTGACTGTTCTGCTGACAGAGGAGGTTACTTGACAAAAGTGGACAGCTAGGATGTTGACAGACGAGAGCGACTGGAACGTCGACAGAAAAGAACGGCTGGTACACCAGGAAAAGATGGCAGCTAAGCTGTTGACAGGAGAGGACGACTGGGGAGCCAAACCGGAGAATGGCTGATGCGCTGACAGAAGAGGACGGCCGGTGTTTGGACCGAAGAGCCCCGGAATGCTGCAAGAGGACTGCCAAAGACTGCTGAAATACTGGAGGAGCAGAATGGCTGGGATTCCGAGAGAAAGAAACGGGTGAAGTGCCACAAGAAGACGACTAGCATATCAGGCGGGAAATAGGGCCAGGCTAACAGCAAACAAATTTGGTTACAAAGGAAAACATATAGGCGTGTAGGCTTCGGCTGCAAAGGGCCAGTTGAATGGCGATAGAAAAACCCTGGTAGTGTGTCAGAAGAAAGTCGGAACATTGCAGCCTCCGTTGCCGGCTTAACTGCCTGGCCAATATCACCACACGTTTGCAACAAATGACAATGCAAGGCATCTGCTCAATGCAAAAAGCCGTTGATCAGGTCATTATACCCAGTGGGGTTCAGCTTACCAACGAGAGCGTCGAAGGCATCCTGCAGAGCCGGGTACCCGGCTGCCAGACCCAGCAGGCCGAGAAGAACAATTGCGCGGACCATCCCGAGTCTACCTTTCGTGGTGTGTTAGTTCAGCCGCGTCTAGCTGATGCGAGTGTGGGCTGGCGGCGGAGCGCAGCCTTTATAGCTCCGGCTGCCGCCCACCGGCCGACCGTGGGAAGTCCGGTGTGACGTCACGAAACCGTGCTCCCCGCCGCCGCCCGGGACCGCCGCCAAGCACGAATGCACTCACTGTACACGTGCCTCGGAGACAGACACAGGGGTCCAGACAGCTCCTCTTTGGAACAGACACAAGAGTCCGGACAGCTCCTCTCCGGTACAGACACAGGAGGACGGACAGCTCTTGTCTGAAACAGACACAAGAGATCAAACATTTCCATTCTGGAGCAGTCACAGGAGGCCGGACAGATCCTGTTTAACCCTATTCCCGGAGGGCAAGACGGTATGGTCGATTTCCGGCAGGGGGGTGGATCCGCCCCCCCTCCCAGATCTCGAGAACTACACACCCGATTTTATCGCAACAAACGGCAATCGATTTGCCATGACGTGAATTGCATTCTTATACAAAGAAATTTCAAAATTTTGAAAGGTGTGGATACAGGAGGGCAAAGATGTCAAAATCAGGGGTATTTTTGGACTTCTTATAACTCTGTTGTTTATGGACCAATTTCAATGAAATTGACGTGAATCGAGAGATTATGGATGGGACTTTTATCATTGATACAGGCATTTGAAAGTTTGAGAAAATTCATAGGCGTTCAGAGGGTTTTAAAAAAGGAGGATTAATATTGCAAAAAGTAATTTAAGAAAAAAGTTAAAAGCACTTTTTTGGTTTCTGCTAATCATGCCACGCCAAACAAGTACAAATCGTATTACAATGTTTGCATAATGTTAGCATAGGCGGTGCCAGGGACATGACAAAGGGGGAACAGTCATGGTCATATGCTCTTCAGGTTAACTTGTGACCTTTGATCTTAAATGACCTCCAGTGACCTTGGAGTCACTTGGAATGATCTCGTGTGAGTTCGATATTGTCTGTAAACGTTTTCAGTTATTTAAATTCACTCTCTTTCAAAAACTTCATTTAATGGCTATTGTGATATAGGGCGCGCGCACTGGCATTTTAGGTCATAGCTCCGTGAGCCGACCTGATATCAAGCTTAAACTTAAACCCGGGTAGAGGGTATCGTTCTACATCATATACGATCCGGGTTTAGAATTTCAAAAAATAGCGCCTGACCTTGTAAAGTGACCTCAGATGAACAAAATTGTATCTGCACATTGCCCAACTATTTAGCTATACATCCATATAAAGTTTCAAGTTTTATCTTAGAAACGTTGTTTTTGGCAGGCATTTTCCTTTTACCCTCAACACGGCCGAAAATGGCCTGAGGTGCCTCCCAAAAACGTTGCCTGGCTCCGCCCCTGAGCAAAAAAGAATTTTGAAATTTTGTCACGGCACGTAGAAAGAATAGCTAGAAAAAGACACCAACTTTCGTGAAGCTGCGTTGAAAAGCCTGGAACTGGCAAACAAAAAACCCGAGTGGGATTCAGCCCGCCTGTCGGGAATAAGGTTAAATCAAACAGGCGGGTTCGCTTTGGGACAGACTCAGGAATCCGGATGAGTCCTCTCTGGACCACAGGAGGCTGGACGCCGGCTGGGCGAAAACACCGCCGCCGGCGTTAAGAGGAGGGGGAGCGGGCGGCCGTCTTTGTGGGTCCGGACGGTGGCCCGGAGGCCGCGGTCTTGGCCCAGTGAACAGGCCGACTGGTGACGGTCCGGCGAGGCGAGCCCCGCGTTACTTATTGCTCCGGCAGTGGCCCCGCGACGCGCGCGGCCGTGCCCGACTCGTAAAACGACGCCCGGCTCCAACGCGGAAGCCGGGCGACAATCGGATCACGTGTTTTCGGCGCGGAGTCTGCAGAAAGCCTTGACCGGGCCGAAAAATGCCCTGTCGTTTTCCTCGCCGCCAGTCTCGACCAGGAAGTCTGCGCGGCGTTAAAATGACCAGGAAGTGATGGAAATCCGTGGGCATCTTCCATGAATTTCGTGCGATGGTCGGCAGCTTCTATGGATTTCAGAATGTGATCGGCATCTCAGGTGGCAGAGTGCTGGCTCCTCCGTCTCGACAACACGAGCTCGAGTTGTCTCAAGTAAGCCAAGATATATTTACATATGGCACATCCAGGGAGTAACCTTCGCCGAGCCGGGGTGAACGTCGTTGAAAAGCCCTTGGACAAGCTAAAAGAAAGCACTCATATTTTTCAGTAAGGTCAACATTAGGGACACCTGCCATCTTAGGTCTAACTGACATGTTACCATTTTGGCAAAAACAACTTTGATAACGAAAGCTTGTACGTGGCTTGAAGCGTTTAGCAGTAAAAAGAAAGTCTAATTTACGTAACTAAAACAAAGCTGAAAATGAAGGGAAAAATCGGCTGCATGTAAGCGCGGGAGTTGAGCTTTACTGAATATATATTCATGTGCTTCTGACACAAACTTTAAGTCTCCAACGATCATATTAAGGTCCAACAAGGCCAAACTAGGTCAAGGTCGATGACGCTTATACATCGGTCGTTTCTGGCGTCTGTCGCATCATCTACTGCATTACCATTGATTAGACACGTTACGGCAAATCATTTAACATCGGTCAGTGTAATATCTCTTCTACATCATGCAACCACGGCCACAGAGCATTTTATACGAAGTCATACAGATGCAGTGTAAAAGAACAATACTTTGTGAGGTGTTATTTTCACGATGGCAAGGGTTTTTATTTTAGCGACCAAAAATAATAGGGCTATGGCAGAACATACTGTATAGCAAGAGGGCATGGGTGTAGTTTTCATCACTTAAAGCCATACAAAGAACGTTCGCATAGCAAACAAACATAACATTCAAAATATAAAATCAAGTCAGCCTGAGCCAAATGGGACTTGGTCGCCCTTGGCAAGTAAGTTCTTGCCGTATATTAGCGATTCCGAAGTACATATGGCGACCAAATCAACATTCCAAGACAGTAAACCGGTTAATTATATTTGTTTGTTGGGCCAAAAATCCCATACAAATATAATATAAAAATATAATATAACAGATATAATATAAAAAGCAATACACAAATACGATACAAGAAAATCCCGTATGACCTGTGACCTGACCGCAGGCGAGGTCATGTTACCATTGTTGCAATATTGCATGTGCGCAGTAATTGAGGGCCATTTCAAAGCTTGATTTCCGCCCAGTCTTTTGAAAGCGCCCACCTCTTGACCGAACCACAGATCACAGGTCAAAATATAAAACTATGTGTGTAAAAGAAATGAGAATCACTGGGCCGTATATTGAAGCTTCAAAACCGCCGAACCAGACCCACAATCACTATAACAAACATCAAAGGCCAAAAGTTTAGCTTACCTAAGGTCAATGATCCGGATATTTTCAAAGTGAAATCGAGATAACAAAATTGTTCCACTTGTCTAGTTCTATAAATGTGGCAATTTTTGTTTCCATCGATGCATTTCACAAAAAGTTAATGGCACTTTCTTTTTTTGGAATATGGTTGTACATGACCTGACGTAAGCCAATGACCTGAAGTAACCGTAAGTTTAAAAATTGACACGAAGTCTAAAAATGATACATGAAATGGTGTGCAAAGTTTCATATCTCTACACATTTTGGTCTGGTTACCCTAAAAAAATTGATGGGGGTTCTTGTGACCTCTCCCCCCTGTCCGGCAAAGGCTGACCCTCCATTCACAGCGCTGGGGAGGCATTTACGTCCCGTCTGGTGAATGCCTTAGATATCTCCCAAACGAGTAAACTCAGCATCTTAAAACCTTCAGTGCCTTTTCTTACATCAAATGTACACATACCGACAAAAATTTGGAAGCGGGTCATCTTCCCCGGCGCCAAAATGGATGGCACGTCTTCCCTCGCGCACAATCGCACGTCATAAAGACAACCACGTCGTGCTTTCAATGTTTAGTTCCAGTTTACCGCATTAAGGTCGGCGCTTCTACAAGGCATGGTGACAACAGATTCCATTGCATATCAGCATGGCCTGAGAGTTCATTACAGAGTACTTCTGACCTCACATTAGGTCACCCTAGGTTAAAATTCATTTTTCGCTTTCCGGGTTCAGTGAGTATTTTAGGAAAGGAAATGAACAAACCGATTTTTTACGGCCAGATAGATTATCCAGTTTTAATGGAACATATTCGACGTATCGTGTACACAGCAGTTTCTTAACAGTGCAACACTTTTTGTAGTCTGACCTTGATCGGTTTACGCAGATTTCGAAATGGCGAGTTAACTTTTGGTGTCCGTTTGACGCCCTCGATGAGCCGTATGGAGAAATCGACGTTTGTTACATTGCGCAAAATTCCCTGAAAATGTGCGGCACGGGCCACACTGACTTCCAAGGTTATCCAGGGGCACCTGATGGAGGTTACGAGCGTGCTCGTGATATTCCGAGTTTGAAACTTTCGATTGCTGCAATATCGCATATGCGCGATAATTCGGGGGCGTTTCAAGGCTTGATTTGCACCCAGAGTTCTTTGCAAGCGCCTATTTAAGAGTCTCCGTGTCAAATGGGCCAGAAACATGTATTACAAAGCCCGTTATCACGGGCATCAATATTGACTCAGACTGTGACCTTTGGTGACTTTATTTGTGAGACTCTGTTTGTGAGCTTTGGTGACCTTGGGCCGAGTGGCATTCAGAATATGAGACCAAGCTACCAGAGACACACTGTCATGCAAACTTCAGTCTCGTTCTGCTTTCCGCTGCGATTAGGCAGCTCTTGAGAAAAGGGTCACTTTTGGATGTTGGGCCTGACCTGTGGCATTATCATTAACCTAAATGTAAAAAATGCGCATTTCTCAGGACCGCACAGCTCGGCACTATCAAGCATCCTCAGCGTCAACCGAGTCGGTTATCTAGTTCTCGAGACACGGGGGAGGGCAAGGTGGCGAAGTATCTCAGTCAGTTCCGGGCAAGCCCAGACTTCAAGGATAATTTCATGATGACGTCAGCCGTTGCAGCGCATGCCAGCTTACGCTTTTATGTATGCAGTTGTCAGGCAGGTCCCAGTTGACCCATGCCATAGGGTCCAGGTGACGGCGTGGTCTAACCTAGATGCGGTTCCCGGCACCGTGAAGGACTTCCCCCGCCGTCCCCGGACGGAGAACGGCGGGCCGGACCAGCGGCCGATGCCAGCGTCATGATCCCAGGAGAAAGTCGACTCGCCCGCCGCCGAATCGATTACGCCTGCCGACTGCACCCTCACGCGCCTGGCAGTCCGCGGCGAGACGAGGCGCGGACGAGTCGGACGCGGACCGGCAGCCGAGGCGGGGGGTACCGGCGAGCCGGCCGATGCCGAGCCGCGGGCTGCGGCCAGGAGAGTCAGCGGGCCGCCGATGCCGAGCCCCTGACCGAGCTAAGGTCGCACCAGTGTAACAAATCCAACTTTACGGCTTTAAAAGTCCCGTGTCTAAAAGCCTTCAGTTTCCGGTGTGTTTTATATCTCTCTAAATCCCTGAGATGTATTTAAGAAATTTGTTGTTCTGAAAGTTTTCTGAAGTTACCGAATGTCTTTATCTCTAATACAAAAAAAAACTCCAGACTGAAAGCCCTAAGGTTCTGGCGATGCTCAACGTCGTCTTGCTTTCAACAATGGGAGTGCTACGCTAAATGACATTTTTATCAGTAATGTGACTCGATGCTTACCGTCAAAAAGTCAGTGTAAGCGACAAACAGTGCAGATTAGCATCCCATGTGTCTTGGAATCGCCATGCGATACCGTCTAATTGGTCCAGAACTCCTCTCGCCTCCGGTTTATGACACTCATTTGATTACGTTACCGTCTCTCTTTGGTTGGTATTACATCTTCTTTGTACCTCCTGGCCGTGTAGTGTGGGTGCTGGTGTGGGTGTTTGGATAATGACTGTGAAGTGAAGAAAAGTTGGACTTAGAAGAATTTTCTTTTGGTTGACTCGCGAGAAAGACTGGCACGAGCGAGGTCGTCACTAGTTGAATTATCACGCACTCAGGAATCTGCTACAAACAGGAGTTCAGGTCCGTATGGCTGCGGGGGGAGGAGATCCGTTGCGGAGTTTCCGCTCCATGACGTCGCTGATGCAAATGTGAATGGGTCAATGGGATGCCACTTGTGCAGATAAGGGAGTCATTGGGTGCATGGGCCAATAGGATGCAACTTGCGCAAATAAGGGTGTCATTGGGTAAATCGGTCAATGGGATGCAAGTGATAACTTGTGCAAATGAGGACGTCATTGTCCCTTTTTTGCGCACCTGAATAACTGGTTATCAAAGCGCAATTTTTTTTATCCGCTTCGCGTGACTCGCGTGTGACGAATAACGACTTGGACAATCACAGTTTGGTAAGCGTGAAACTCGATTCGGTCGTCCCAAACACAAATGCATGTTCATAGCGTCATGTCTGTTATGTCTTGTATGTAGTGTTTTCTTGTTTCTTGTTAAGTGTAGGTCGAATCCAGCAAACCTGTCCCACCTGCTACGCTGACAGAGGGAAAGGGAATTGACCTGAGGTCGATTGGCGCTCAGAAGATGCACTGCTCAAATCAAATCGAGAACAGATCAGAAACACGGAACGCAGGGACGGGACATATGCCGACACGATGGCCGGCACGAAACTGATGGAGTGTCCGGTGGTGCTGAACATGCCGCGATGCTCGCACGCCTTGCAGCAGGGGTAGAAGGTCTGGCAGCTTCTCCCGTTTGACCGGGCTCAGCGAGAGGATCGGCAGCCTGTCATACAGAATCTTAGGCAGCGACTCGGCCAACACGTGCTCGTCCCGGTGGCCAGTCGTGGTCGTGACTCAGGTCATGACCGAGGGCTTAGGTTATCAGTATCGAGATGCGCTCCACTTTTCGCCGTGATGCGTGGCTCCAAGCGGCGCACTACCGTGCTGACCGACGGGCGGCAGTTCGCCCTGCGTCAAGAAGCCATACACACATATATATATATATATATATATATATATATATATATATATATATACATATATATATATTATATATATAATATATATATATATATATATATATATATATATATATATATATATGTCTCCTATCCGATGCCCGACTGAAGCCAGCTGTATTGGAGACAAGCTGGAATCGCTGCATCAGGACGGCAACAACAGATTCTTTCTCTAAATAGCTGGTTGGGAAGGGAGTAAGCAGCGAGCATCGCGACAATGTGACCCCAAACGTTCTGCCTCAGTCGGGTCGCGGCTCTCGGACAAGCAAAGCAATAGAGAGTGAAAGCTGCACAAATGACAGATCTTCCCGGAAATGTGGCACAAATTTTTCACAGGTGTCATTCGATATTACGTGAAGATATCGGTATGAAATTATGCACGCACATGCTCTGGAAATTGCCCTTTGTAGTGATACCATTATATCTCAGTTTCAATATCAAGGCAGCCGACGACACGGGGATTATTCTGCGCGTGCACGCATAATATTGACGTCTACCTCCCAGCAATACTGTTCCCCACCGGCGTCTTGGATGGAGCTATTCATTTCTCCTCGGATAGCTTTTAATCCAAAGTGTTTCAGGCCAACTCAACCCGTCTGACACTGAACATTCCTCGGAAGACTGTCATCCTCCTCAACCTAGGAGACCCCCACGGCATCCATATACGACTTCAAATCATGACGACACTGTCCAGCAACTAGGTCAGGTCTGAAGAATATGTCCTTGTCGAGGTCCAGTTGGCATAGGAACGGCCTCAGGTGTAGTGCGATACGCCATGTCAGGAATGCTTGGTAATCTATACACCGGTTTCCCATTAACAGGGTGACGATTCTGGGGAGGGTAGAGGTGACCCATGCTTTTATGCTCGATGGAAATTCCCAAGCGAACCTCCCAGTGTTCCTAACCTCAGACGGACAGTCAGAGTTGTCCGTTGTGTTACGTTCTCGTTTCATGGAGAACTCGGTAAGCAAGCGTGAGCATCCAAAACGGCGCCACCGCTACCGAACTTTCAGCTCCTTTGCTAAATCCTCCGCTTTTGCTGTGGTGCTTGCATGGCTACCTTCTCCCGGTTGCAGTGACTCAGAAAGTATTTGTTTGCGATGTTCCGTTAAATGTGACTCTTAAACACATTGCATTTTGCCGCTGGAATTCTTCCGGAGAGGTCAACCATATTGCTCAGTTTCCATTTGATCCTCTGAACCCAGCTTGACGTCGTTTTTGTCGCTTTCCCTACTTTCTGTCTTCCTTTCGAGACATTGGTACTTGTCGACTTTTCGCATAATCCTGTGTATGATGGTTTTTGATGATTTCTGTAGCACAAAGTGACTGATTTCCACATTTGTCTGCGTGTTTTGTAAAACCATTCGATTTTTTTTTTAACTTCTCAGTCTTGTCAAGTCACCGTGAGACAAACTAAACTGATGCCCTGTGCCATATTTTGTACTCATCCGTAGAATATTGTCAGCTTTCTGGTGATGCTAAGCCGTTGCGTACCTTCCAAAGCACGTTTTAAAATCAATGAAGTCTGAGTTAAATTTTAGGAGACCCCGTTGATATCTGCTCGTCTGTTTTTACATCTTTGTTGCACATCGAAAACACCTGATCAGTGAGCCCAAGGTAAACCACGCCAGATTCTCCTTAATCGCTGTCTCACAGGGAAAGACCAACCAAAATTCGCATTCTTTATTACACTCACTAGGCATTCTCCGAACCTTGCAATACTCGGGGACGTACATGCACCTGCTGAGGTAAAAATCCTAAACCACGAGCGCCGTGAGCACCGCTAGTCTGACCTCGTTCGCCCGAGGTGAACGCCCGCACTTGCGGAGGCCGGCGACTCGACAAACCAGACCTCCGGGTTTTGCTCGTTTCCACTGACTGACACCTTCTCAGAACGGGTCCCAGCCGTCACCCCTCTCGGAGCGTCTGTCGGCGGCGGCCGTCGCCGCTCACATGTTGGCGTACTCGCCGGCCACGAAGTCCAGCTTGCCCGTAATGAAGTTGCCGACGGCGGCCGGGTCGTTGCTCATGTAGTACTCCTCAGCCAGCCGGCGGAAGTACTCGAACGTCACGCTCTCGGTGCTGCCCTGGAACACCGACGGGGCCGTCACGTGACGTGTGGGTCGCGCGGCGCCGGCCCGTGAACACCGCGAGCAGCGCCTGCTGGTGGCGAGCAGAGAGAGAGAGGGAGAGGGAGAGAAAGAGTTGAGGCGGAGCGATGCTGTTCTTGACGTCTGCGATGGCTCTACCGCCACGTCTTGTGGTGAAGGCCTGCATCCGTTTGGGTTGGAACTTGAAGATGTATTGACGCGCGCTGGTACTGCATTGCCGTGAGGTCGCAGGTAGACATGGTAGATCGAAGGTATCGAAGGTAGACACTTGTCTGAAGGCCAAATCTGAGTTGCCCTACAGGATGGACATCAAGTACGAATTCACCGACAAATGTATGAGAGAGGTGCCTGGTTTTGAGCAGTCTGGAAGCTGTCATCAGAGATACGAAATACAGTGGCCGTGACGTGGACAACAAAAAGACACCAATAACAGAAGAACAATAAAAAACAATAATAAAAAAGGTTGCCAATCGCAAACGTCTTCAGGGCTCAATGTTCCACAATAATATTGAGCAAGGTCATCACCAGCCCATCAGGATCGCATCCCCTGGTCATCCTGGTCATTTCTAGTATCCCCATCCATCCTGGTCACGCCCGCACATTGTCTGTGAGTCACACGTACTGACGTGGGCTGCTTTATTGCGGCCAATGGCAAACGGAAAGATCCCAAAGTAAAATCCCCGCTCAGAGGTCGTCGACAGCTGCAATAAGCGGATATTCCATGGTGACGTCAGATGACCGGGCGGCAGAAATCCGATCTGCTTCGGAGTCGGATTTAACCTCGATTGCAATCCCACTGGGGAATCCCGCCTCACTGATAGGTCAGTTCAGCGTCCACAACCCCTTCACGTCCGCAGGAAACCGCCTTTGCTCTATGTCACGACACGATTTTAACCCATTCGTGCAAAAAACGCTGAGGACCTTGATGGTTGAAAAGTGAAATGAGCATGCCATAGCCTCCTATTTCGACGCATGACAAGCCAAGATTTTAAAATTCGCCTTAATGCGGCTCTCGACATTGCGTTGCATATTTAGCTTTTATCATATTTTTCTATCTAGCTGCATTTTCGAACACGTCGTAGATTACCAGTATCAGAATCCATTTCGACATGACAGTTATGCATTTCCAAATGCTGCCAATTAGGTACCGAAAAAATCAGGGCATTTTCATTGTTGCATGGCTTCTCGTACATTCATGTTGCGATGATAGTACTGTAATAAAAGTTACCAGTCGTACTTTGGATGCTTAACACTCGCACGTGTGGCCGGTCAAATATAACACGCTCGAGTGGGGGGTGGTCAATTTGACCCTCCCCCAAGACCTAAAAAATAACGGACTAGAATCACCAACGTGCAGGGCTGATGAAACTCTGAATAAGCTCCTTGTATAGGAGTTTAACGTTTCTAGAGTGCGACCAAGGTCAAACGAGGCCAAAGAGAATCAAATTTGGTGCGGCTCTTCGAACTTTCGCTTGTAACACGAAAACCGTTAGTCATAGCGCCAAAACGTGTAAGCCATTTTTGTAGGTCACACAAAATTGCGATGGATGTCATATAATTTGGAATGCTTGAGTTCGTATTTATGCTTAAATCAGTTCTTCAGCTTAATTTAAGCCGCATCACTATAATTCCACGATGTGTCAAAACGTGTCATACCTTGTTTTGTGGTCTCCCGGGAAAAATTCTGACGCTTAACTCGACCTTAGCGCCAAAAAATTCCTCACGGTTCAAATTTCTGCCACCAAGGTTACCCACAGGCATCTGAGATCGCCTTTCGTCACCTAGAAAAGGTAAAAATCGCGAAAATGTACTCCACAAAGTCAAGTACCGTCGTCCGGTACAATTTTACCACTAAATCAGATACTTAGCACTGTTAAGCAAAAACTCCATGGCAGGGGTGTCAATCTGTGTTCTTTTGAGAGGGCCCTGGCCCATCCAATGTTAATTTGGACCCCTCAAATATTGGTTTTGGCCCCGAATATTTTCTGCCTGTCTTAAAGGGAAATGAGTAATAGTAACGAAAAGAACGACCGCAATAGATAAGCGACAGACAGAAGGTAAAGAATGAAGTCTTAAGCAATGTATCTATTTATCTTTCTATCTGCCATCTTGAGAAACCCCTATTTGGGAGAGGTTAGGTTGTCGGGTCCTCGGCTCGGCCTCCCCCCAGTCATTTTCAGAAATCGACGCCCCTGCTCCATGGTGTACTCTGCCTTCCTCAGAACAGTACGCGGGCGTGCCAAGGAATGGTAGACCAAAGGCATTGCTTTCCGATCTTTCTGACCCATTCCTCTTTGGCATGTGTTTGTCCCAACGTGCGCCGTATATGGGTAAATTTGAGCGCTGAATTCGCAACTAACGCAAAAATAACTCAGAAAGCAAGCTGTTACAGGGAAAGATCAAGGTCAAGGTCAATAAAGTTAATCTCATCTCTCATCATTTCAATAAAGTTCATATCAGCTTAGTGAATTCAGACGACCTAGAAGAGATCAAAACCATTGGAATGCGTGTTTGGCCATCCTTGGCATTATTTTGTACCACTTTTCCTTTGAATTAGGCCATGAAAAAGAAACTGTAGTCGTTTCATTTCATGGCCTCTACTTCATGCACCAGAAGAAGATGAAGAGACCTTTCACGCATGCCCCACGTTTTGGCTGAGATGGCTAAAATGGAAGTCTTTTGTTCAAAAATCATTTTTAACCTTTGACCTCGGCGTAGCCTAGTGACCTGGCCTCAGATAGACCAAACTGATTTTTAATTTTCTAGTTGGTTATTTGTACATCAATAAGGCGTCTAAAAGCCTGTCATTAAAGCTATATTCGAGGCAGCAATCTGAAGTCTACCAAATGATCATTTCAGAAAAACATGATCTTACTTTGACCCGCTCTCTCTCGGTGATCTTGAATGGCTTTGATACTATGCTAATACCAACATATGCGCTGTTTAGTTTTGTACAGCTTTAATAAATCTGGTGTAGCTGAGCCGCACTGTTTGCGACATATTTCGGAAAACCTTAAGGATGAGTCAAATTGACCCCCATCCCGACAAGTGCTCGTGTTATCATCGGCATTGCAGGCACACTACATTTCAGGACTTAAGTCGCAGCTCTGTTCCCAAAAGTTTTTTCAGGTTATGTAACGAAATCCCCTTGCTAAATTAGCATAGTGAGTCTTTAGCACAATAATACCTAACATAACTCATTAGCGTAGCAGCTTTGACGAAACTCCTCTCCCACCTTTCTCTGGCTTCTTTCACATGCAAAAACGAGAAGCGATAAAAAGCCTGTGATTTCTGCGATTCTGCAACAATGGACATTGGTTAACTTTCATTGCGCACGAGAGCTGTAGTTGACTAAGCACATCGAAATCTTGATACATTATTATATCCTTGCAGTGATTTGCCTTCACTCTCCTTATCTTGATCGACGTGTCATTTATAAATCCAGCTTTCTTGGGAGAACGATTAAAACGAATCATTTTTACTGCTAGTAATGGTAATGATCAGCATTTTGCGAGCTCTTTTTAAGGTTTTATGGGCTACGAGATAGGTTTCTCAGAGAATAGCTTACGTTAGATAAAATAAGCCATCAGCCCTGTCCAAGGAGGAAAGTGGCCAACAAGAGCTGGAGACGAATATAGCGGCAGCCTGCCGCCCGACGTCCTCCCTGAGACTTAAGACTTCAGAGAATCTCCCTAATCTTATAACTTTAGTGCACAACGAAAATCTGACCACAGTCTTGTTTTTTGTTTTCTGTGTTTTTAGAGAGAAGGGTAATTCGTTAAGTAACATTTTGTTTAATGAACGTTAATTTTTCTAGCCCATCCTTGACGGAATGATTACAGATGACACAGCCTACATCCTGACTGTCGCGTATTTTTAACATTTACGGCGCCCCAGATTAAAACCAAAACGGCCAACGAATAACAGCGACGGAATCTAAAAACAACTCCTTATATAAAATCGCGCGTTGTAGTCATGGGCGCAAAGTAAAAGTACACGGGTGATAGGGTCTGGAATATTAAACCACCCGACCTCTACCATGCCATCCCACCTCTTTCGCAATCCAGTTTTTATGTTCTGCTGGGAACGTTGGTTTTAGCAGGGGTCCTCCCACAGCTCGGCTCCTTATTTTAGAAATCCAACGGAGCTGAGGAATCCCATTTTAACACGGGTACATGGGAACAAAGTAAAAGAGTAGCTTTTTGCAGATCCACAACACGTTTGAGAAACGCACATCAGATGCTTTAGGGAGAGACCTTTTTGTGGGGTGCATGGCTCCTTTGGGGTAAAGGCAGTGTCAATGCTCAGCGTATGGTTCTGGCAGCTGGGCGGCTGAATTGGATCCCTGGACGTATAAGAGATTCAGTGTGAGCCCCAGGGGCCCTTGAATAGAGAAAGGGGCTCTTCTGCAGCGCTAAGTGTTCCGGAGACTTCAGCAGGAGCTATTTAAGGAGCTGTATATGTATATTAAGGGGCTATAAGCCTCTTGAAGTTCACGTAAGTGACTCTGTACTCCTCCGGGGATTCTCTGATGTATAAGCCAATAACTCATGAGTCATGAAGGCTTCTACAAGCGCAGCATCGTAGTCGTCCTCAGGAAGCCTGGAAAGAACTTGAAAGGGACCCTTAGATGTCTGACTGATCTTAATGCTTGAAAAGAGGTATCACCTAAAGTCGAGGGGGTCCTTGGCTTTTAAACAGGGACTCTTGTATCATTGTAGGGACTCGTAGGTCGAGAAAAGGTCTCTTTTACGCATTTCATCTATTGGTCAGAGAATGAGAGTCTCATAAGAATCTCTGAGATTTAAAACCAGACTCCGTCTTGGAACGTCATTATACGTATTTCTTCCGAATCAACAAAAGCTGCTTCTGTGCACAGTGAACGTTTTGGTACCAGTAGCTATCGGCTTCTTTTGACTAATAAAGGCCATTTTCGGCTTCGAGGCCCAGCTGGAACAGATCTTACAGATCTTAGATTACTGATGTTTAATTCTTTTATAACAAGTTATTATCCGTCCGAGTCATCTTGAGTAATGAACAACACTTCAGAGATAATCACACGTCTGTCTGACACTTTTATACATGCCATTAATAACACACCTTGGAACATGAAAGCCGATATTCTACTCTCTTGCATTTCAGCACCATGCAGCCAGGAAACGTTTATTGACAGGAACGTGAAAGCGGAAGAAACCTTTTAAAAGATACCCAAATTCAGCGTAAAGACCGTTAGTGTTTTGTTTTCTCGAATATTCCATGCCCTGCACCAGCTGGGTGTCCTTCGTTCCCGCAAGCAGAGGGCGCTCACCAGGGTGAAGATCTTCCAGGCCTGCCGGGAGTACCGCTCCCGGACTCCGAAGTCGGTCAGGACGTAAACGAACTCCTCCTCGTCGATAACTCCGTCGCCTGCGGGAGAGGGTGCCTGAGCGGTGCAATCGTTGCCGGACAGCGTCGGCTGTTTACCCCAGAACAGAGGCCGGTCACTCGAGCGTTTCGAGGGTCTGGTTTCCTACCCTTAGTGGCGCCCAAAACATTTTGTAGGCATGTGGACGTGTAGAAACGTTTCCCCACTGATAATGCAGTGAATGATAAGTTGTATGGTCTGTTTAAAAATGCCATGATTACAAAGCACCGTAGTTTGAAAACACGAAGAAAATGGATTTGTGCCATGAGACGTAAAAGGTAACACAAAGCCCCGCTCAGCAGCGCAACTTTCCCGAACCAATGGAATTAAAAAACGACGTCTATTCTTCTCATGCAACCCGTGCATCCTGGAGATTTGGCCAGGCTCCGGTCTGGGACCACAGTGATCGCCCGGGTCCCGAAATCAGTGCGCATCCTAGTCGCCGACTCACTGGCGCGACAGCTGGAATGAAACTCTTTTCCACCTGACGCCACACACAAGGTGGAAATTTACGGCGTTTAATTTCGCCGCTTTGAGTGCCCCGTCACGCTAGGGGGCGAACATCCCGCCTTTCCGCCGCCGCACGTATTCGTCGGCAAATCGTTGACGCAGAGCGACCCGACTCGAAGTCGCCATGCGAGCAGCGTGAACAGCCGGAACGTGATACAAACGACCAGGCCTCTCAAACGCAGGCTGGAGATGCCGCCTCCTCACACACCAGCGCCACCGACTCGATTGCTCGCCGAGTGCAGAGAGCGACATCAGCGCGGCCCTCCGGATTTTAACATCAAGTGACACATAGACTGACTCTGAAGAAGAGGTGGCTGCCGCACTGCGATCAAACCGCCTACCTGCACCAGCTAACGAAGGGCTGCCACTACCGCCCACGGTTTCAGACCCGCCACGACCGTTTCCGAAGATCAAGTAATGCAATTTTTGCGATGCCTCCGGGCTCGGCCGCCGGTTTGGACGGAATTCGGCCCATTCGTCTCCGCCAGCTGCCGTCCAGCGAGGCCGCTGAGTCCGGCCGCCTCCTCCTCTCCTCTCTCACGGCTCTGGCAAACGTGGCCCTGGCTGGTCGCGTCCCTGAGTGTGCCCGAGACGCCATTTCCTCGGCGCTTCTGTGAGCGCTGAGGAAAAAGGACGGTGGCCCGCGTCCAAATGCTGTCGGCAGTATCTACCACCCGTCGGTCACCCATGGGCGTACAGGTGGGCGGTACATTGCCAACTTTCTTGAAGCTGAGCTCTGCCCTATCCAGTAGGGGTTGGTACGACGCTAGGCTGCGAGGCCGCGGTTCATGTCACTCGCCAATGCGTCGCTTCCACTCTCAACAACTCTTCTTGACCATACGTGTTAGTAAAGGTGGACATGAAAAGCGCCCATTAACACTTCCCGCCGAGCTATCTGCGTGCAGAACTCCAAAAGCGCTGTCTAGAGTTATATGCAACGGCGAGGTAAGCATAAGGCACGCGGTTTCCGCTTTATGTTGGTGGCCATCATGTCCGGCAGCGGCGTGCAACAAGGTGATCCACTTGGTCCTGCCGAGCTCGCGCTAGCTGTGGATTCTTTTGCCCGGGCCATCCGGTCAGAGCTAAATGTCTGGTATCTTGATGACGCCACGATCGCTGGTGCTGTGGATATCGTAGTCGCCGTCCGTTCGCTCGCTGCGGTCCTTCCCCGAGTCGGTCTCGAGCTGATTGCTGCCAAGTCCCAGATGGTTTTCATCGGCCCCCGTCATCGACTTTCCGCGATTCGACCCTGAAAGTAAAACGTGCGGCCCTGCCTGAAATGGTGGAGACACAGCTCCCCTTGACGCCACTTGGTTCACCTCTGCGTGACAATGGACTGGTCACCACTGCCGAGTGTGCTTCCGAGACCGTCTCACGCCCCTGCAGCCGCCTCCAAGAGTTGGATAGTCACACCGCCGTCTTCTTTCCCACGCACCACGTGGCTGCCCCATGCCTGTCATGCATCCTTCGCTCAGCACCCATAAATAAAGAGCCCAAGCCCCCCCCCCCCTCCTGACCAGTTGACGAGCTCGTACGCAAGTCACTAGTGGTAAGTTCAAACGTGGAAATCAGCGCCCACGTATGGGAGCAGGCAACGCTGCCACTCAGGCTGGGCGGTGTAGGAGTGCGCTCTGTGAAACACCTGACACTATCGTGCTTTGTGGTCTCTAAGCACGCAGCCCTTCCTTTGGTCCGTGCCATTTGCCCTGGCCTCGCGGAGAAAGGCCCGCCGTCCTCGCTGCGGTTCGCAGCTGCAGCTGCCGGGAGTGCTTGAGTTGCCCGACCCAACATCGTCCAGCAACCAGCGCGCATGGGACACAGTCAGTGCGACTGCCACCTGACATTATCTGGTGAATGCCGTCAACCAGGCGCACCGAGCACGTCTCCTTGCCGCCGCTAAGGCGCACACCGCCGCCTCGCTGAACGTCGTCCCAGTCCACAGCCTCAGGACTGCACCGAGACGATGTCGTGGTCCGTGTGGCACTGGTTCTTCGCCTGGGCGGTTGCCGTTTGCGAACTTCATGTTTGCTGCTGCTGCAGTCACAACGTTCTTGACCGGTTCGGAAACCATGGACTATCCTGTCCGAAGAGTGCAGGCCGTCTCCCACGCCACGCGCATGTGAATGGCGTTGCAATGCGCGGCCTGGCGAGTGCCGGCGTTCCTGCCTTCCTGGAGCCGGCCGGTCTTGACCGCGCTGATGGCAAATGGCCAGATGGATTAACGCTGTTTCCGTACAGTAGAGCAAAATCTCTGACATGGGTCGCTACCTGCGTAGACACCTTGGCTGAAACGATGTTAAACGCGCCAGACTTGAGCACAGTGCGGCGGCCCGCTCGGCCGAGGTTCGAAAACGCCGTCATTAAGCGGAGATCAGTCGCGATACCGATTCGAACCCCTGGCCGGCGTACTAGGACCGGCGTTTTTGGGTTTCATCGGTGCATTTGGCCACCTGATCACAGCACAAACGGGCGAGCGACGGGAGTCGGAGTGGCTGCGGTGGCGCATCTCCATCGCCGTCGTGCGTGGTAACGCTGCCGCAGTGCTCTCCACTGTCCGGCCAGAAGCCGACTACGTCAGCAGCTGAGCTTCAGCCAAAAACGTCGTGCTGCGGCGGCGGCCATCGGAGCACGGGCCGGGCCCGGCCGGCGAAGCTCCCCCATGAGCGAAGCATGCGCTCAAACGCACCTCCTTCGGGCGGCCGTCTCAGCCGCCAACGGCGCCGCCCGACCTCGAGACCATGCCGACGCCTTCCCGGCCGCCCACCGGCATTGAGAAGCCGCTGTTGCTGCTCTCACCGCTGCCGGCCGAGAACGGCCCTTCTGCATCTATGGGGCGCCGGGACGGGCTCCGGGCCACGGACGAGTCGCTGCCGTCACCGTCGCCGCCGCCACCGCCGCCGCTGTCGCTGCCCCCATCTCCACACGACGCGGTGGCGGATAAGCCGCCGTCGAACCGCTGATAATATGACACCACCTGGCACGGACCAGTCTTGACCGTGGCCGGTCTGCACCACCGATAATATGAGCACCGTTGTCACCGCCACCGCCCCCTCCCGAACCCAGAAATTCGCCGCCACCAACGTCGCCGCTGCAGCCCTCTCGGCCGCCACCGCCGCCGCGACCACCGCCGCCACCGCCTCCACCGCCGCCGTCGCCGCCAGGCCTTGACAATGGGCCATCAAGCGGCGTGTCTAAAGTGGCGCCTGGGACGAACGGTCATACAGCAGTCACTGGGGACCCAGGGCCTGCGACCTATCACCTTGTCGGTCAACTTATTGTCTGCTTGTCGTGGGTTGGATTTTGCATCGCCGTAGTAGCCGATGGCTATAAGGATGGGAAGAATGAGTAACAGATGAATATTGTAATGGTGTGAGGACTGCGTGAAGCTGTGGAGTAATTTTGCCCCAGGCGCCGAACCAGGTGGCGCTGGAGGATGTTTATCGCGCCGTGCAATTCCGCGGCATGGCCGCACCGTTTTGCTTTCGGGCCAGATCAAGACCTGAACCAAGTGCCTGCCACTCACCAGACTCTGTTTTTTAACCACCAGGCCACGGCGACGACCGTATGTATGCTTTGCGTATTTCCTTTCACATTATAGTTCTACCTGTACTCAACCACGGGCAAAGGACGCCTTCAAAGGCTCATGGTGATAATTGTCACCCCTGGGGCTCCCTCCGAACGACTTCCGAACGGCCGCTGGGACATGAATCGATCATCGAGACCAAAGGACGGAGGAACAAACGGCAACGAAGGCAGGCGTTTCTGGGCCGCTTGGAGTTCGCGACGACCCGCGTATTCCTGATGTGTTGGTTAGCGGCATCCTTACGGCGAAAAGCATTCTGCGAGGCAGCGAAAGAAGGTAAAATGAGTCGACGATTATCATTTTGCTCATATTAACGAACTGTAGACCACGAATAGTGCTCGTAACAGGGGCACGGTTATGTTGCGGGCAACGCGGTTGTGCGCATAAAATAGGATGGGGTGGGGATAGGATTGGGGTACGTCGCAAATTCTGCGTAATTCAATCATGTTATACATATAATATATATATATATATATATATATATATATATATATGTGTGTGTGTGTGTGTGTGTGTGTGTTTGTGTGTGTACACACACACACACACATATATATATATATATATGTATATATATATCCATTTTCCAGCTATGTCTTCTATGAATATTTCATTGTCTTATAAATATCTAAAAGTACCCTTAAAAAAAATTTAAAAAAAGCTTGTCGTCGTAGCCATTGGAACCTGTTGCTTGGCGCTGATCCTTTTTGACATCTTACCTGTTCTGTCGTAGAGGTTAAACCTGTACTCGAGGTAGGCATGTACCCACTCGGGCCAGGGGTTCTTCTCGGGCACCTCCTGATCTTTCGTCTTGGTGCTTGGATCGCTGTCTTGCAGCGCCACCTCTGTGTTCGTTTCCGAATTAGAGTTTCCACTCGGACTCTTCAGGGAAGCCAACAGCGACGGGGGATGCTTCTTTCGCTTGAAATAATCTCGCAGTCCTTTGTAGATATTTTCCCACATTAGAAGCTGAAAAACGATTGGAATGTTTTGATACTCTAGGGGTTACAAACTTCTGATGTTGCCTGTGCGAGTTATTAAATGGTTTTGATTACGCATTTTGTCATTATAGCAAATATGATGGGTGGGTACCTATCCCACCTACATTGGGCATGAGAAATAATTTGAAAAGCTCACCACCTGACCTGAACCCGATGTCAACTTGAGTGGCCAAAATGGAAAAGCTTGGTTCAGCATCAGGCTGATGATGAACAGGTAGTTTTCCTTTCCCTACTTTTGTTTATTTGTTTCTTTTTCAACATGAGACCATAGGGCCAGGGGTGTCGATTTCTTTAAAGGATTAGGGGCCGAGTCAAATGCCCGACAACATATCCCAAAATATAAGCTGATAAAAGGATTAAGCCCGGTTTTTGGACCGACAGCAACGTTTCGACTTTTTAACGATTTTTTCGTAGTTGTACTTTGCATAACACAATATATATATATATATATATATATATATATATATATATATATGCGTGTGTGTGTGTGTGTGTGTGTTGGTGTACCCTTGCACATTAGTTGTATTACACTGATAAACTTTTTGATTACATGCTACATATTGGCATGACCAAAATCGTTAAACACTGTCGAAAGCACCAATCGACGTTTCCATTTTTAAGGAGCCAGAAAACATTGATAGGGCTCAAATAACTATTTTGGACGGGCTCAGATCAACATGAGAGGAGTTCATGCCCCTCCCAAAAGTACACAAAATGACACCTCGGTGAGTACCCAATCAACTATTATGGTGTCCAATTTGAAACTGCGGGCCCCTGATACCCATAAAGAGATGGGAAGAAACACCAGTTGCTGTGATCAGGAACAGTCATTTGGATTATAGTTTGTGAAAGTTATCACTGTGCTTGTTTGACCTGTCACAATTTCTTTTCCTGAATGCTTTATGCCATTTTATGTTCTATTCCATACTTTCTGCCTATCTTTTATCCAGTAATATGCCTTGTGGTGCGCTTGACGAGTGAGGCCTACTTGGTTCTTCCTTGCATGATTACTTTCTTTCTAGACATTCTGCAATGCAAACGGGTGTCTATTGATGTATTTTCGTGTTTTGCATCTGAAGCACTGCAAGTTTAAACATTACACACGAGCTTGATTTGGTTTGCTGCCATTACGTACTAAGAATGGTTCAAAACCATGCATGGCATAGTAAGTCTAAGGGCGGAAACATTACTCCCGGAATAGTTATGTGGAAGAAAATATGGGAAGCTGACAAACTGCAAATATAAGAACCTTAAAGTAAAAAACTGAATTGTTTTGTGGTGGAAATTTTGTGGTTTTGGATTTGTGAATTGGACTTTTGGATTTGGACCCAGCAGATGCGAAGTCATTAGCTTCCAGAAACCGCCCTGGCGGGGCCGCACATCACTTGGCTTTCGGCCTCGGTCGTAATTACAGCTATTTGTTTCATAAAGTGTTTCTCTTTTCCGTACCAAAACTGGCGGAGAATGTTGGTCTTGATGGGGTTGCAAAATCAGCTTTGGAGGGACCTAGATTCGTACTGAAGGGGCCCAGATCCAGGTCCGAGGAGTCGTGGCCCCACCAAGAAAATGCAGATCGACGACCATGCCAATACGCAAAGAAACAAAACAAAACCATCAAGAATTTCCATTCACAACTTCATGCAGCTGCAGATAAGCCTCAAAATGGCATATCTGAAGTGGCATCCCAAACCTGTACTTGTAAGCTTTTCTAAGTGCACTATTTTCCGAGGGCAAGATGTTGGGACAGAAAACGGATCAGGCAAAACGAATGAAGGATTGGAAAGGTTGGAAATGAAACAGTTTTCACCAGTCGTTCATGGGATTTCTTCCTTACATGATCTGGTTCATCTCTGTTGTCAACCTGAGCTGAGGATGCCTGTATGACCAAAAGGGAAAAATCAATCAGAGGAACGAATACTTTATTTGCTTTTCGAAATCTAATTAATTATGGGATATTCAAAAAGATTTAGTGTCGTTACTGTGCAACTAGCAAAAAGCCGGCTGAAGCTAGCTTAGCCGGACCACCTGATTTTAAACGTTATAACCGGTCTAAACCGGTAAGAACTGTCCGAATTTGCCACCACTCAAGATATTCTTAGAAAGAATATCGCAGTGTTGTCAATGTAGAGATGTTCACTTGCAAAGCTGATACTACCTGCGCGGATCAGCCTCCGGAAATTGCCAAAAAAGCACTGAGGGATCAAGAACAATGATGTCCACGTTAAGTTCGTCAAATAACATTATGTTTTTGGTCCCATTCAAAAGCTGTTGACAAGACCAATTCATTTTCTGTGGTGTTCCTTTCGAAAAAAATCAATGTCAGAGTGATTCAGCTCAAATGTAGTGGGCTATGGGTTTCCTTTTTCCTAATCCTGGATATATGTACTTAAGTCTATAGCAAGACTGGTTAACACGTAAAAAGATTGAGCGAATATAGCTTTCAACAGCCCCAAGACTTTCATACAGACGGAAAATGTCATCGCAAAACAAGCAGGTCGCGCTAAATCGGGGTTCAAGAAAATCAGCGTTTAAACTGACTCTATGTTAACCTAACATCCGAAGACACCCCCATTTTTGTTGCCCTTTGCCCATTTAAGGTTTGGGAGATTTAGCATAAGTTGTAGGGCAATGCATGGAAAGAAGCAACATCGTCAGTACAGGAGAAGGGAGATAAGGTCCAATCCCCCAGTGGTTTTTCGCCAGTTGCCTTACGATTGCGCCAATGGCTCGGAAATCCAGTGCGTAAAGCTTATCTTTCAAGGAAAAATTTCTTTTTAACGCCTTGTTCCATTTTGATCTCAAAAAAGAAGAAAATAAAACTCAAAATTAACTAACAAAAAAACTTTTCAGTCCCGGAAAGGACAACAGAGAACATCCAATGAACGAGTGCGTTATATCTGAGTTGGCGTTAAATCGGGGCGCGTAAATTCGGGTATTGCCGTACTAAATCGCCCTTTCACGGAAAACTTTCTAATGTCCATATAAGCCGCTCTGGTCACTCCCATCCCAGATAACGCGAAACTACATCATTATGTGATCGATAGTTCAGTTGGCAGAACGCTGTGTCTCCATCCTGGCAAGAAGGGTTCGAATCGCCCAGGTGTTTGATATTTAGCCCTCGGGTCAGTTGGCAACTGGCCAAAAGAAGGGTCAAGCTGACTGCCACACGGTCGTGTTGCGCCCTTGATGGCACGTTAAATTTTCGCCACAAAATCAACCGTGACCTGAAATTGCTTGATCGGATGCAGGATTCGGAGTTCGTGCAACGAGCTATGTTTAGCACGGGATCCAGTTCCTAGCGTCATCCCAGAAACCTTCGGATCAAACTTATAAAAAGTAAATATTAAAAAAATGGCGCATCAGACCTCCCGCGTCTTATTACCGAGGGCGGCTCGCGGGCCGCCCTCAAATCGCCGACAAAATGATGGCTATCGGATCAATGCTGCCAGGTAAAACAAGAGGGCACACCTGGGGTGTGATCCCAATCATACTGCAAGACCTCACCGAAACAGGACAAAAAACTTTACGTAGGAGAGATGACTTCTCTTTGCAGACCTGCACTTGGTAAACACGTGAAGATCCTGGTTTGTGTCGACAGGACGAACCATTTTTTGGGATGTTCGCCTTTTTTTTTACTAAAGGTTACCGTGGGAAAAGCTAACATGTGCAAGGCAATCTGAGGGCAAAAACTATTGGGGGCGAGAGCACTATTGGGGGGCCGAGCTCAACATTAGGGAGGAAGGCCGACCCAAAAGTGTACAAATCGACACCTATGCATAGGCCTGATGGAATGAACTGTAATGAGGTCAATACTGATGGGGAACGCTGGAACAAAAGCCAGAAAAGGGAAGCCTCCCAATTCTCCGCCGCTCACAATTTTAAACACCGACTGACTGCACGTCAGAGTAACCCTTCTGGCGCGGAGCGTCCGGCGTCGCCTCACCCACTCCTGGGCGGTGATGACGTCATCGTGGTCGGAGTCGGCCAGCCGACGCAGGTCGTGCCACATGTGCAGGAACAGGTCCTCGGCCTTCTTGCGCTTGACGCTGCCCTCCTGCCAGCCGCTGAGCTGGCAGATGTGCTCCCGCAGCAGGCAGAAGTCGGAGAACGTCAGCCGGCCGTTCTTGTCACGGTCTGGGGAGGGAGGAGTGCTCAGACACACCGGATCAGGCGGCCAGCTGTGAACTCGGCAACGCGGCAGGCTGTCTGTCTGACGGTCACAATGCTGTTTCTACATGCGAAAAAATGATACTAACCTGAAACCGAGGCATAATGACCCTCTTACCGAAGGTCGACCATTTAGTCTTTCCGATGTTTGTTTTTCGCTCCTTGTTTTAGCTTCCCATTGCCAGTGAGGGACACTTAACCGTTTGGTTACCTTCCCGATGTTCATCAGGGGACTGATAAAATCAAGAACAGGAAGGGTTAGTGTTGGATTTTTTCCTCTAAACGAGAGATAAGAATTACAGAAGGCTATGAAAAGCGCAAATTTTTAAGAAGTGATTTGATTTTCTTTTTCCCAAAATGGCGACGTCCTGCCCAAAAACCGTCCTTTTGATTTCTGGCGCTTTCAGCATGAGCATACCAGTTTCCTAAAGGTATGGAGAACGAGGCAGAAGTGAAATGCTGAAAAGCAATAAGAAATTTTCATGATTCATCTGAAACAGAAACGGTATACGCGGCTCATACGGGTAAACTCACCTAGCTACATTCCTTCCAGCCATTGTCTTATAAAACGTGCAACTGAATTAAAAATGGGAATCACTTATGTCCAGAGCCAAATGCGCAATGACTCATCGGTTTGTGTATCAAGGACACGTCTTGCCGCTGGCCCTGGCTTACCTTTTGCAGCATTTGGTCTGAACTTACCAAAGAAAATGAAGAATTCATGCAGCAGCTTCTCCTTTTGGAATGGCGACAGTTTACTCTGGGTGGAGCCGTCGAGGACGTTGCCCATCTTGTCTCCAACGGAGGTAAAGAACTTCCTGCGTAAAACCAAGGCGTCAAAGAAGGCTTGAAACTGTCGTGGGGCAAACCGTTCACATTCACAAAGGCGCATGGCAGACCTGTGCTTGATTCTGGATCGATTCGAATCAGGTCTGAAGAGATTCAGTAATTTCGTTCTTTCATCGTAACTTGGAATCAGAATCGACTCACTTGTAGCGTGCAGCTAATCAAAATCAGAATCCAAGCACACACTTGAGACCAATCAGTCATTATTGAATCAGAACTGAATCGAGTCGCTTCTCGTACAACATTTTTGAATCACAGTTTGAGCCGACTTCTAGCTCAATGGATCGGGTGATGAGCCGATTCACTTTGGACGAATCACTAACGAGCCTGGTGCAAGGTCATTTCAAGAACATGATCACCAAAGAACACCTGCAGCAGTTGACAGTGCACTGTTTGCCTAGCACACGAACACTCTGGGTGTGACAAACAGCCCGCATCTGCCGCAGAATCATCATAGCAGCTGGGGTGATGCGTTGACTACACAACACACTGTTTCGAGTTTCAACACCGAGTACATGGATAGAAGTCAGAAGTGATTCGAGGACGATTACGCATCCTCAAATTCACAAGAGCACATTTCATACTCAAAGTCGCAGAGCATTGCACTCATGGCCTTGCACGGAAAGAACTGGTTTCATAAACCGTGTTTGGGTCACAGCAAATTCTGGAGAGCTCCACCAATGCTGAGGTGGTGTGCAGTTCGATTGACGTAGAAGCAGGTGATCAAGTTATATCCCATACGTAAACTGTCTACCTTACTTAAGTTAGTCCTTAACTTAAGAATTAAGGCCCATTCCTTCCTGTTTTCGGACGTTACAGTCTTTGAGACACCTCGTGAAGATAGTGGATCTAGAAATGTTGTGTGTCCGGCTAGTGAACGTAGGGACGATGCTTAACGCTACTTGAGGCCAGATCCATCACAGCGCTGAATCTCCACGCATGAAAAACGGCTGGAATGTGAAGAGTAAGTTGCTGCATGTGGAAAACTAGAAGTCATAGCCGTTCCCCCCCCCCCCCCGCCTCCTCTTGATAGTGCTTTAGCCCTCTCGGTGGATTTCGCGTGCTTCCTTTGCGCTGCCAGTCTGTCCGCCACATGTTCACCGTGACAGCCATTTCTAGTGTGAAGTCCCAGTGATCCCAGTGGGATGCTACTGGCATCCCACTGGCCACTGGCCAGTGGGATGCCAGTGATGCCACCATCACCGGTCACCAGTGATGGTGACCGGTATCTGGTCGTCCGGTCACCAGGGTCAAGTTCGGGCCATCTTCTATGTGCTCGTACTCTTGGCACACCTGAACATCATCCAACAATCATAAAGGCAATTGAACCCCGCGAAAAATACCACATCGCCCGGCCTTTGTCCGGCACGATCTGAAAGTTTCAGACAAACAAGGGACCAGGTTGATAGCTCGAAGCGAAATTGACCCGGCGCCGCCGGCCACCAGCCCTGTAAATTTTCCAGCGAAGAGCGGGTCCACCAGACTCCCAAACAGATGGCCGAGCCAACATTTGGCCGACCGGTGAACACCCTCTGAACGGGGGGCGGTCGCGCCTAACTGGCTTCACGAGCGGCCGACCGGCTCAATTGGGCTCTTGCTCCGGCGAGGTCGTTGACCTGGACCGGCAGCTGCGCCGGCCGGCCGCGCCCGGTGCGGCGCGCCGGAGCAGAACCTCCGGCCATTGCAGCCCTGATGTTGGCGTATTTCTTTTCAGGTGGACTGGCGTGCAAGGTCTGGCGCAGAACTGGCTCGTAACCATGTCTGCGTCTCGACTATGGCAGGGCACAGCCTGGCATGCTCCATCGAGCTGGCTACCGTACATCCAGACAATATGAGTCAGCTTCCTTTCATCCTGCTTGCCCGAAGGCTCAGGCCTATTTTCAAGAAGCGACCTTTGTTTGAAACTCACGCAGGAGCCGATCCCGTTCTCCGATCGTCTTAGCTACCAGGTGCATTTGTGCGAGACAGGGCACAAATGCACGCTTTCTGTCTGTCCTAAGGTAAAATTTACCCGGAATATAAACAATAAGGACGTAATAAGACCCTGTTCAGTAAAGGGAACAGGGTATTCGTTCGTTTTCGTGGTCATCCATCATAGGTTCATGTTAGACATATACTATCTTAGATTCGCTCACATCGTTCCAGTTAACCGTATCTGCCGTATATAAGGTCTACACGAATGTCATAACCAAACTTGAATAACAGAACAAACTGCAAGGATTCCACAAACCGATATCAGATTCCCCTGTTTTACCTTCCCACTTCCAAATCTGTTCCACATTCATCCCTTTGCCGAGTGGCCAATTTTACGGACGTTTTGCGGCCCTATCGGATTGCATGAAATGCTATTCTATCCGTTAAGTCAGTTCCACATAACGCTGCGTTGGCCTCTTCTTGCATGTCTCCTGGACCCGCCTTTGACAACTCACATAATCTTCATGGCTTCGCAAAGGCTCCAGTTTCATGGCACAAGCTCAGAAGTCATAATCATGATCAACACTGCCTTTGTGAAGCTAAACTGAAAACTAAACTAAGCTAAACTGAACTTTTGTCTGGGAAAAACCGGGTCAAACCCAAACTGTCCCTGAAAACTCCGCGAAGTGTCCCAATATGTTTGGGAGAAACACATGAACCGCTATGCAGAGGTGCTTACATGCCAGCAAAACATGTAAAAAATGCCCAGACGATATAAAATTTGGGCCAGATGACGTGTTTGACGTCTCACATTTTCCATCCATGCCGTTACGTTTGAACATTGCATCATATGTAAGAAGCATAGAGCTGTGTTCAAACTGACTTGAGGTCTTTGTTGGAACTTTAACTTTGAACAGACGAATGCTATTCTTGGATCAGCATGCAGAAGTACCGACAGAAATTATAAGAACTTTTTGGTTAACTCATTCTCAGTCCGATCATAATGGCTTACTGTCAAAGCAGAAACACTTTGTGTTTCGCTTAACTTCAAAACAACGGTGAAAACATTTCATCCAGTTATCAATTCCTCTAAACTTCAGTCATCAAATCAAATCAGCTTTAGAACAAGTCCAGTAGTTCCACTCATAATACCCCCTGAATGCTGACCCATTTGACCTTAACCTTTGACCTGAGCTTGAACATGAATTTTCGAAAGCAATGTGCATGGGACACCTAAAGCATCTAAATTATTTGTAATAGTATCTGAATTACTTGTAACGGCATCCTGTTATGCCGCGGCGATCATTACAGGGTGTAACAATATTTGGTGTTACCTTTACCTTTGACCTCATTATTGGCCTCACTCGTTTAATCTCCTGAAATTGCACGACAAAAGGTTCGCGATTGGTGTCTGAATCATAGAAATACCTCGTTTAGTTCTGGAAGAAATATTCTCAGAGGCAAAATTTTGTCCCCGTCATTTGACGGCGCTTAGCCAGATACCCCAATCAGTGGCTGATTAATAATATAAAAATGGTCTTGACAGATTCCTGGATTTTGGGATTATCATCGGCATTTATTGCATATATATATATATATATATATATATATATATATATATATATATATATATACACATGTATATATATATATATATGTTTATATGTATATATAACGTTAATGGTATCATCTAATCTATTATGACATTATTCTACGTTCATGGGTTTGATAACAAAGAATTCAGAATTTCATCTAAAAACATTTATTGGTGTAAGGCTTAACACTTTGGTGTTAGGCACCGATTCTCAAAGATGGCCTAGTGCCGAAGGTCTGGTATTATTACACGTCTCAGACGAAACCACCCACTCCCGAAAAAGCACGCTGTTTTCGTTCCTAATTAAGCATAGTTCACCGAGTCTTAGTGTTTGTGTCTTTTGGGTACTAACCAATTGTTTTAAATGTAATACTGCAGCTTGATCGACTTAAAAAACCGGTTGGCTAAAAAATTCGTTCTTACGTTTGTAGAAATTCTGCTATCGAAGAATGAAACAGTTGGCAATAAGTTATAGATCAATACGTCACCGAATTTTCGGAAGAAAATGTTTTCAAACTTCGTAAATATGGGTTTTTGAGAAAACACTGCGTTTTATTGAGATTCCGAAACACAAGCTAGAGTTTCTTCGTCTCACCTAACAGCACGTATTTAAGGCTGCATGTCATATTATCCTAACAGGTCAGTGCGAATGGAGTAACCACGGAGAACTCACGTCAATTAAAGCACCAGCACGCAAGTGGACCACGATATACCACCGCCCGGCAGCACCCGGCACTTGCGAGACAGTTGACAGGCCAGAAGCGGCTGTGTACGCAGGACAACACGTGCCGGCTATCCTCGTCAGGCTGGTCCGGGCCGCGGCGGGTCACTGCCGTCTGTAGAGCAGTGACTGGGCCTCGCCAACCAGGGACGCCGCCAGGTCGCGGCCCTGCAGCCGGGCCCCCGCCAGCTGGCCAACAGGTGCGGAGCCGCAGGCGGCGCCGCCAGACCGCCTGCAGGCTGCCGCCGGCGCCACCCCCCCCCCCCCAGCGCTCTCTCACCTCCAATCGATAGCGGGCCGGCGGCGCGAGCAAAACGATCAAGCGTGCACGGTGCATGTTTCATGTCGTCAGGATCTGAGCCGTTACCTGCCGATTGAGGTATGGCCCCCCCCTCTCTCCCACCTCTCTCTCTCTCTCTCTCTTGTTATCCCTTTCCCCGTTCTCTTTCTGTTTCTCGCGCTACCTTCCTCTCTCGCTAATCCAGATGGTCGCCGCTTGCTCCCTGCGGTGCTTTGAAGTTTGTGCCCAGTGGGGGACAGCATTTCAGGGGACAGCTTTCGCACGTTCCGATAAGATGCGGCCCGGGCTATATTAGCAGCCACTCATGAGACACGAAGACTAATGACGTGCGAGAGTCATCCTAGTCGCATAAGATTTGGATATGCAATTCAAACACTATTGTGTGTCGCAACCGCGCTAGACTTGTCACTGCAAATGATGAACAGTGAACAAAATGTTCAAAACTTAATCACCTGGGGGTTAGAGAGTTTTCAAAGTCCAAATGTAGAGATAATGCTGAAATTAATTGGTCGGGCTTTCGCTATACTTGTCCCACACGCTGCTGCACCTATGCCGCGATAATAGCATCTACAACAACACCTACACGTACTGCCAGGTACGAAGTTCTAAGGAATTCTGTAATGAGGGGCTCACACAAAAGTAAGAAATATCCATCTTATGCTGGCAAAATGCCATGTTCCTTGGCTAAGGGACAGAATGTTTGGTCTGCTGGCGAAATTAAAAATCAGGTTGGCTGGGGTCTCGAAGCTTCACCGGCATTTCGCCTGGATTGCAGGAACTTCCTGCGTGTTCCGAGAAAAAGTCCTTTCTTTTCTGAACTCCTTCGTTATCGGTTTGAGACCACAAGCTCGATGATGCCTCCCGACCTCCGGTACTATGGAACACTCAGGCCGTTCCCCAACCCTAGCTAGCGTGGTCGGCGCGGGAACCCAGGCGTGCGAGCCTCTCTCCCACGTGTCCGCGTCGGCCGAGCATTTTTCCGTTTGCGGCTGTCGCGCCCGTTTTAAGGGCTGAGCTGCGGAAGATCGTAATTTGTAGCATTGATCCGGCCGGCGGGCCGACAGACACCGGGGATTGAAGCATGTGCCTCTGGATTATGATGGCTTACGGGAGGCGCCCGCCGCCAATCCCACGGCGAAAACTCAGATGAGAAATGACGCCGCCATATTGATTGGCTAGTGGGTCGCGATCCGCCTGGGGGCGTGGAGAGAAGGATGCAGCAGCGCGACCTGGGGTCGGGGCCAGGGCTTCCCGCCAGCGCTGCCAAGTGATCTTAAATGGAGAGGAGGCGTTGTGATGTGAACTGGTCATGGGTCCAGGGCCTGCAGCCCGTGATATGAGGTCATAGTATGAGACGGACTCAGCGCCAACCTCGTGATCCACCCCTGGGTGTGCAGTTTATGATATCCAGCTCGAATCGGACGTAGGTCGCAGTCAGTTCACTTGCTCATATAATACAGAATAACACTTCGTTTAATATGAGCATTCGTACATTAATAATTACATTCATCCGTTACGAATAAACGTTCGTGTACGGCCGGTATTACGTGGGCTTAATTGAAATTGCAACTAAAATACAAATTCATATGACCAGGATTACCCGTTATATTAACCGTATTCCCGTGCGTGGAGGGAGGCTTCAAGAGCCCGACTCCGGGTTTTCTTTCGCCATTCCGAGGTTTTTTAAGCAGCTTCATGAAACTTGGTCATTTCTCCTATCCATTCTTTTTTACGCAATATGTAATGTTTTCATAATTTTATCTTGCCAGGAGCGGAGCATGGCGACGTTTTTGGGAGGTACCGCAGGTCATTTTTGGCAATGTTGAGGATAAAACGACAATGGTAGCCGAAAATAGCTCTTTTAAGAGAAGCCTTAAAACGTTAACGAGCTAATAGATAAATAAGCGGGCAAACATAAGAAAAAAATATTTTTTTATCTGAGGACACTTCACTGCGTCAGGCCAATGTCAAAAGTCGAAATTTGTTTTATGTAAATACTTTTGGCGCTCATTCTCAAAATCCAAATTACGAAATACATACGACTCAGCACAGTATTTTCTACTTGCGATTTAGGTTTCAAGTTAATATTAGTTCGGGTCAGGGAGCTATGAGCTAAAATGTTCGCTCGTGTACCTCACACCACGACGGCCATAAAAAGGACTTTTAGAAATATAGACAATTCAGATGACTGGAAACGTTTTCATACACTATGAAATGAGCTCACGGTCATTCCATATGAGTCTGAGGTCATCTGAGGTCATTTAAGGCCACAGGTCGTAAGCTGGCCGGATGAACACTTGCGACCATCGCAGTTTCCCATTTTTCATGTCCCTGATGCCGCCTATGCCAACATTATAATGTAACACAAACAATGTAATACGATTTGTACTTCTGAAGTATAACACCATTAGTGAAAGCTTCTAAAACGTTCCAAACTTTTATGTCATTTCATTTTTCAAAAGGAATATTCCTCCCTATTTTCATTTCCTGTGAACTTCTATGAATGCTCTCAAAATTTCTAACGTATGGGCCGAAGAGTTAGTCCAATAGATAGCTCTCGATTTATAACAATTGCATCAAAATCGGTCAATAAACACCGGAGTTATAGCAAGGAAAAAATAGCCCGCTTTTTGGCTTTTATACCGCCGGTATACACCACCCACAAGATCTTCAAAACCACTTTTTGTAAAAATGTGGTTCATGTGATGGTCAATCGATTGTCGTTTGTTGCGACTAAATCAAAAGAGTAGTTTGATTTAATCGGGGACGGGGGGTAATATGCCCTTATGCAGGAATGCGTACTAGCGTTAGGGTATGGGAAGAGGGTTAAAGACATCCATAGCAAATTTGGGCAAATATGCCGTACTTTTCACGCCAGAGATGTCGTTTCACAAGTGAGTGATAACTTTAAGGTGGACAGGTGGACTCAATGGCAAACGACAACAAGTCCGCCATCTATTTCGATACGTTCACGAAAATTCCAGCACGAACCAGCGCTGCAGTCGTCTCACGGACGCCTTCCACCAACAACGGCGGGAGGGAACGCGCGCAGAACGTGGCGTCTCCATCGGCGCCGGTCCGCCCCCGGGCATCGGGCGGCCATCAGCGGGCCAGGCGGACCGTGAACCGGGCCGGTCACCGTCGCCTCCGCAGAGGACCCGGCCTGCGCGCCAAATCTCCGCCTCAATAGAGTGGATCAGGCCGGGCTCACCGGGCGGCGATTCGGGCCCACATTGCGGCGCGGCGCGCCACCGCCGTCTCCGTCGGAGCCGCAAACGGCCGACGGCCGAGAGCCCTCACTCCTCCCCTCCCCCTTCCCTCCCCCTCACGTCCGGCTGACGCCGGAGGGCAGCAGTGTTCCGCGGTGGCGGACACGCCGCTCCGGGGCGGGGCAGGGGCGGGGGCGCGGGGAGAGGGGGCAGATGTCCGGCAGGAGAATAGGACGGGTGGCCCGTGATTCGATCCGGGACGGAGGAAAGTGCCGTGTCGTCACGAGGCAGACTCCAGAATTTAATTCCAGCCTTGGTGTCGCCACGTCCGAGGAAAATTCCACCTACGTGGCCATTTAAGGCTAAGAGTGCCTGACTAAGGGATACCATTTCATTAGGGCCAAAAGCAAGAGAGAGAGAGGGAGAGAGAGAGAGAGAGAAGCACGTATGAGGTGTCACCTCACAAGAAGTGGGCGTAGGTTTCGCAGGTTATGTGACGTTTGTACCTAAGCTACCTAATTTGCTTTTCTAATAAGTTTTCATTTATTGTTGTTTATTTTTTTTACTTTTTGAAGAAACAAACGTGCATGGAATGATTCACAAGTTCCCACAATTTGTTGACGAAACAAACGAGGAAATATATGTGGGACGTTGGAAAATTGTTAATGCCAGACCCATTTTGAGGTTATTTCTCTCTAAGCGACGCCATAACATGACGCTGTAGCGCCTAGGTAAAAATCATTCCATATAGTTTGTGCAGTCACCGCCCTTCTTGGCCTAAGGACTGCTGAACACAAGCATGACGATCAGAGGAATGAATATTTGTCCATCCAGCTACGGGGTAAATGGCCGCGCGTCGTCACCCGCCAGGTGCAGACACCGGCGAATATTGTTCACTTCCAAGGTTGCCATGACAACGGCGCCAAGCGTCCAACAGCTGGACGGTCACATTGAACCAGGGCAGTGGTACGTTTGCCTGGTGCTATATCCAGACAGCCTTTTCGGTGACTCGTAAGTATAATTCTAGTGTTTGTGTAATCGCGGTGTAAGGTACGGTCATGTAAAATTCGACCATACAGCCGCAACAGTGTTTTGCATTATTTTCCCTTTGTGCCGCGAAAGTACCTGCTGTTAAATGCCCAGTGGCCAAAGTGATTAAAGGAGCTCGCATGCCGAAATCAGGAAAATTAGGTTGGACAGTCGTTACGACGGACTAAGGGTATTTTTGTACTGAATAACTTCGGCAGCAATGGGATTGATTTGTATTACCTAGAATATTAAAACAGAGCCAGAGGCCGCTTTCGGTATCACCATAGAGAAACCGTAGGGGAGTGAACGTTACGTAGCTCACCAAACTTTTATTCAGGGCATTCTGGCCCGTTTTCGTGCATGGTCCACGGACTGGTTCTGATTAAGCTGATTTGCAAATTACGAAAATCCCGTCAGGTTCTGCTGCGTGGAGAGGCTCCCTACACCAAACATATTTTCACGAAAAAAAAGTATAATTTTCCCGGCCCTGGAGATTCCGCGCAGTCGAACTTTGCAGCACGAAAGTTCTGCTGGAACATGTCGCTCCGCCGTCCAGCCCCAAAATTATGTAATTATGTCCAGCAATTTCAAAACATCACTATTATGCACCGCATTAAAACTGCGTTGGACGGGGCAGGTCTGTGCCACGAAAACAGCCGGGAGATGAATGAGAAGTCGCAGTTGGTTACCCTTAGTGCAATCTGTTCCCATTACTTCAGCAAACTGGTTGGAATTTCGGAGAGGAAATGTTCCCGTTTTGTGACATTTGCTTTTTTCGCCGTGTTGTTAAGATTGTAATCCTCTTACCCTGGGCCCTTGTTTGTCGTTCATAAGATATCCATTAATGGTGCAGTTATAACATGTGTCAGGAAATCTTGTAAGCATATGCGTGTTTCGTCCTTGCAGTGGTCCAGATGGTACTGGACAGAGTCCTACGACATCGTAAGCAGCGAAGCCACCACACCGTGACCTGGAGTGGAGCCGCCTGTTCGCATTGTCCGCATCATCTTGGCGTGTATTGCGAAGAATGCCCTTGTTTAGAGCGTGTTTCATTACGGGATCGTGAACATGGCAACAGACGCGTCGGCCCGGACGGCCGTGGCCGATCTCCGACGTTTGCGCGATTCTGGAGAAACGGAGAGTCTAAAAGGCAGCGGGTGATCAGCAAAGATTTTGCTGAGTGTTTTCACTTGCTTGTGCGTTTCCTTCTGGGAATAGTCTTGTTTATTGTTTCTTTTGCGCTTCTGGGAACAGTTTTAAAGTTTGACCGGTGGCTTACTGATGGACTAAATATTTTCTGACTGATCTGTTTTTCCTTCAGAACATCGTTTCGTAGGATAAATCTATAAGAAACACCATGGAGAATATTCAAGAGGTGTTATCTGAAATTGGCTGGGATTCCAGCTTCAGAATCCCTTTGGCCAATGACGAATGTAAGGCCCTTGAAGACGAGCTGCTCAAAAAGCAGCAGACAGTAATAGCCATGAAGGCGGATATAGCGGACCAGAACAGCAAGTCATCCTTCATTGAGACGCATCTAGAAAACGTGCTTGCAGAATTCAACCAGAACCAGCGGCTCACGGAAGCCCGCAAAAAGGAAATAGACTCCGAGAATCATTTACGAAGCCTTGCTGAAAGGGAGTCGGGTCGCCTGGGGCAAGACATCAAGAGCATGGCGAACCTCATGCGCGAGGGGAAGCAGAGACGCATCATCCTCGAAGGAGATGTCGTCAAACTGCAAGAATCTGTGGATGCACTTAAGAAGGAAATGACATTTGATCGCGAAGCGTTAGAGGCTTGGCTTCGACAAATGTCGGAGAGAGATGACGACATCATGGCTCTTGAGCATTACGCAAGACTTGATGAAGGCATGATCAAAGACCTGAACCTGCAACTGGAGCGTCTGAATACTGAGGAGCGCATTTCCTCCGACAAATTGAAACACGCCACCACTGACCTGATGTCTGTTAGAGTCGAACTAGATAAGCTTGGTGAGGACTACCGACGGTCGCATAGTGAGCGACAAGGGCTGCTGGACCAGTGGGAGCAGACTCTGCAGCAAATTCAAAAGCGAGAGCGAGACATTCAGAGAGTAGCAGGACAGCTGGCCACCCTCCAGGCTGCCATGGATAAGAGGCAATTGGCTCTTGACGAACAGAAACGCTTTCTGACCGAAGAAGAAAACAATAATCACGAGCTGGAGCTTCAGACAGCCCAGCTGGAGCGCGAGTGTGGAAAGGTCAGGGAGCTGTATCAGCGTACTGAACAGGAACGGGAGGAGTTCACCAGAGAGTTGGAGGCGCTGAAGACAAACGTGAACAGAGTATCCATGATGCTAGAAAGAGCACGGGTAACCGTTCACCAGCTGAAAAACAGGTTTGCCGAGAAAAACCGGGCATTCATTAAGTTGAAAATGGAGAAAGACGACGTGGACAAAGCTCTAGAGGAGGCGCGCGAAATGGCCATGAGTGCTGAAGAAAGAGCACAAAAGCTTGCAAAACTTCTGGAGGAAGAAGAAAATAAGCAAAAGATGATGGAAAAAGAGTTGATGCGCCTGAAGGACCTTCAGTTTAGAAAAAGCAATGATCTCATAAAGTACCAAGCGGAGGAGACAGCAAAAAATGCGGAGATACAAGGATGTCTTGCTGCAAGACGTAATATGCTGTCCAAGATACGGAAAATGGATAGTGAGATCATGAAGCAGCAAGAAATAATATACGGACAAGAGCTATTAGCACAGCATTTACAGAAACGCATAGAGCGCATGTCTGGAACGAGAAGAGACACGGAAAGAATCCGTCTAGAAGATCGCATCGCTGAGCTCAAGGGCGATTTGGAGCAGAGAAATCAGGCAAAGAAGTTCTTGGATGAGCAGGTAAAACGCACTCAGGAGGCACAGCGTGAGGTGCAGCGTGACCTGCAGAGCAACAAAGCGTTGACAGAGCAGTTTGATTCCAAAGAGTCGGAACTGAAGTTGCACAACGAGTGTTCCCTGAAGGAGCTGAAGCGGGTGGTCAATAAAAAGGAGACAGGAATGGTGGACGTCAACATGCTCCGGCTGACCATCAAGCAGCTCCGTCGCTCTCTGCACGCGCAGGCCGAGCAAGTGTTCTCATTGGACCAGCAGCGGCTCGAGATGGACACTGCGATGAAGGAACGCCGCCAAGAGATCCTGGCTCAGAAGGACCTGCTAAAGGCAGAACTGCGTGCCCTGGACGAGGAGATTCATAAGCTGGGCCGCGACCTCACTGATAGGGCATCCAAGTTAGACAAAATGAAAAAAAGATATGAGGTGCTGCTGTGCTCCATGGGACCCGTAGAAGAAGGGACTGATGCGTCCAACTCTCACATACTGTACGTTATAAGAGCTGCCCAGGAAAAGGAAGAGGTAAGGATTGTCAGAACTGTATCTGTTCTTGTCAGGTCATTTAAATCTCAGATGAACCGTAATTCCTTAGCCATGCTGCAAACACGAACTCGAGTGTAGTTTCAAATAACTAGGCCATTTTGAAGCTGCATACATACAGCCTGTATGTGTGTGTCGGTATACATACATATACATATATGCATATATGCAGATATGTGTCCACTTATTGCTTTTTACGTTTGTATTTAATATCTGTATCGCATCAGGCAACCGTAAACAAAGATTTCGTTGGTAAGGTTGATCTCCGTCCCATTCGCCAAAACATTTGTTTTTGACATCAAGAAGATTGGGGTGTTAGGAACAGAGAGTAAAACAACTGTTTTCCTCTTTCGGATTTTCTACTGGTCAAGAATATGGAATGCACGATGCATACTAAGGTAATCGGATTAGTTGTTATTGTGTCCATGCACTGACTCTTTAAGTATGTGTAAATTCCCTAAATGTGACTAGCCTCCCCTTTCATCTGCCTATAAGTGACTCACCGCTCGCAACCGTTTAATCTAAAATCTTTCACTGCAGTTATGATTGCAAAAAAATGTCTGTTACCCGCAATCCCTGTTCGAGTCAGAGATCCTGACTGGACTGCATGCCGCAGGTTCAGCGAGAGGGAGATGAACTGGACGCCAAAATCAAACGGACGGAGGCAGAGCTGGTGGCGCTGGAGAACACATGCCAGGTATTGAAAATGAACAACGAGAGCTACCGGAGAAACCTGTCCAGTCCGCTGGAGACCGAGGAGGAGAAGGAGAGCGCCGCCCACATGCAGCAGCTCCTGGTGCAAACCGAGGCGCAGGTGAAGGAGCGCCGTCTGCAGCTGCTGGAAGTTCAGGAGAAAGTGCAGAAGATGCAGGAGGAGCTCGACCAGCTAACAGAACTGGAGCAGAGTCTCGACCGCCAGAGGGAGGACCTGGAGCGGCAGATGGCCATTCGAGAAAAGGAGCTGAAGGACCAAGAGGCCAAGCTGGACCGAGCCACCAGGTTCAGCAACCACGTCATCAGACAGTTGCGACGGAAAACCGGCTTCCTGGAGACGACCCGAGAGGAGCAGGACATTGAGGTCCGGGTGCGCCGTGAGGAGATCCAGCTGGCCGTCCGCAGCCTGTGTGACCTGGCTGAGCTGGAAGAGGACACCAGGGCTCTGATCAGATCGTCGCTGGAGGAGAGCGGCATTAGTCTGCCCGGAAGCCGAGCCCCTTCGTCGCAGTCGTCGCGCCTCTCGGCGTCTGTGGACGACCTCCAGAGCTGTCTGTCGATGGAGTCGTTCTGCTCAGACACCAGTGGAGGCACGCCGGCCTCGCAGCGCTCGCTGCTCAAGTTCCCCAGCCAGTCGAGCCTCAGCAGCCAGGGCAGCGGCGCGGAGGCGGCTTCCGGCGGCAGGCTCAGCTCCAGGTCGGGCTCTCAGCTGAGCGTGGCCAGCGGCCAGCCGGCCGGCCAGCAGAGCAGCCAGGACAGCGTGAGAGGCAGCCAGTCGGGCGCTGGGAGACAGGGTAGTCAGACCAGCGCGACAGGCAGCCGGCCGGCCAGCCGCCAGAGCAGCCAGGCCAGCTCGGCGAGCGGCCGTCCCGCCAGCCAGCAGAGCAGCCCGATCAGCGTCGTCAACATCGGCTTCTCCGGGGAGGGCAGCCTGGTCAGCAGCTCCAGAGCACCGTCGTCGGGCCTGACCTCTTCCCTGGGGTCTCGAAAATCCTCCAAATCCAGTCTCGGATCGTTGTCCTCCCGCGCCAAAACCAAGAAGAAAAAATAGTGCTCGAACTCGTTGGTGTATCTGAGTGGAGGAGATTTTTTTCGGGATCACTAGGATTCACTTGCTGTGGGAAAGACGAACAGTGATTTTCGATGGCGTTGTAGTGAAAGCCGACATGTTCTTGTGAAGAAAATGGCGCCAGAGTCACTGAAAACGATGGCCGAGGTGAAGCGGAGACATGAGTGGGGGGAGGATGGGGGAGAGGGCCAACTCACTCGACCTCTGGCCGGCGCCGTTGCGCCTCAATCGCCCTCAGCTGGCCGGCTTAGAGCGGCTCTGCGGCCGGCTGGGCGTCGAAAGTGGCCCTCGGCATTGATTGAATGGGCTGATGCATAAGGCCGATGCTGCCGCCGGCTGGTGCCGCTTCATTTCCGAGGCGGTGAAAACTTCAACAGCGCCGGCACAGTCGTCGCCATAAATCATAGCAGTCGGACACCTGGCATTCCATGCAGAAATTCTGTCGGTGAAATAAAGACGAATGGGAACGTGGGCTCTTTGGTCATTGATCGGAGACATGTGCTGCTGAGAGCCTGGCGATTGACCGGAATATTTGCCGCCAAGCCTTCGTTTTGGGGCGCAATGGCCGACCGGTCGCGTCATCAAGTGAAGGGGCTGTCTGAGGAGTGTTCCTCATGATGATGTGGCTGTTCGCTCTGACTGATCAGCGCAGGTCTTGTCATACGCCCAGAGGCTGTATGAAGAGTGGTCCACTTGGCTGATGCGGCTCTTCGCTCTAAGTGATCAACGCCAATCTTGATGAGGAACCCAGGTACTGTCTGAGGAGTGCCTTACGCGAGTGATGCGGTTGTTTACTCTAGCAGATAAACGCAAGTCTCGTGAATCCCACGGACTGTCTCAGGGGGGATTTTCACGGCAATGTGGCAGCTTGCTCCAGCCGATAAATGCAAGTCTCGAAAAAACCCAGCGGCTGCTTAAGAAGTGCTGATGGTGATTTGGCTGTTTTCAGCATCACAAAAACGCACGTCTCATTGTCAAGTTCAGGGCCTTCCTGAGAAGTGATTTTGTTTTATTCTATCCGCCACCTGTAATCAGGTGACGAATGTTCCCGTTTCTCATGGTAAACTGACTGGTCTAGCTGATAAATGCAGATCTTCTTGTCAAGCCCAGGGGTTGCCGGACGGGTGGTTTTCCGTATGATGTCTGTTTTCTTTAGCCGATAAACGCAGGTCTCGTCGTGACGCCCAAAAGTTGCTTAAAAATGCTTCTGACGACGACTTTGCTGCTTCCTCTTCCCGATAAATGTAAGTCTAGTGGAGTTCAGGGGTTGTCTGGGAAGTGCTTCTAACAATGATTTAACCTGGACGAGACATGCATACTATCATGAGGATTTCTTGTGGGTTGAACCATTATGAGCTATATCCAATCCTGCTCAGATATGCAACTGTCGTCCCTGGGCGCAAATGTGGATTTTAGCTAGGGGTGACAGGGACCATTTTAGCGATAGCTTCAACAAAGTGTGTTGCATTTCAGTCTGTTTTCATAGGCAAAGGAAGAAATTGCTCTATGCAGAAATGCCTAATGCAGCGTTTCATTGTGTCTTTCGAAAGGACTGCAAAATTATTTCCTGTTCAAAGCTTCTAAACTAAGCGTTTTCTTATCCCCTCGTTTTCTTCCAATGTGCATGTATCTTCGATCTTTCATCAGGTAAACCGACAGTGAAGTTGGCAAAAATCTTGTCAGCTCATCCGGTAGGATTTCGGCGATTTTCTTTAATTTCCCACGGTGACACCGGTTATATACACAAAAGGGCCTCGTATTTCGGACAGTTAACCTTGATTTGTCGCAGCTCAGTCTTGCCACTGACCGCATACGCTGGTAATAACGAATATAAATGCATTCCAATAAAATGGTGCAACGGCATACGCATTTTTCAAACCAGCATACAATCCATGCACACTTTGTCTCGCGGGTCAATGGACGAATGAACGAATGATAATCTCCATCACGCTGCTTAAAAATGTTTCAGTTCTCAAAAGAACCGTGCGGTAGCAACGACTAGGATGTTTTCAAACGCGCTGAAAGAAGCGCAGCGGCCCAGCTCAGGCCAGCCGTCCGGATCATTCGTGATTCGGCACGGTTTCCGCGCCTCCTCGCTCCCATCTACTTACGGACAGTGAATAACGTACGCCATGCTGACGGAGTGGCCCTGCTGAAAATACTGCACGGAGACCGGCGGCCGGGCCATGCCGTCGGCCTCGGCGGTCGGCGCGACGCTCTGGCAGCCGCGGCGGGCAGCCATCGGTCGGTGCCCGCCGCGCCCGTCAACTCGTCGACTCGACGGCTGACTCAGCGTCGCCGGCTCCGACCTGTGACCTCGGCGACCGGACGACGCCGGCCGGCGACCGGCGGCCCTGACGGCGACCTCCGGCGGCCAACTGAGCGGCGGCGGCGGCGTCCCGGCCGCCGGGGCTCGCTGGCTGATCGGCACAGCTGCGGCACGCCGGGTACTGACGCCGGGTAATGAAACGGCCACAAGTGACGCGCTGTTTTCAGCTGTCCTTGTCGCCGTTGCGTCAGCCGCCTGATTGATTGGCCCGCGCACGCCTCAGCCCGAAGGCTCGACGAAGGGCGCGAACTTATTGTAAAACCCATTCAAGGCACTCGGCGGGTTGTGGAAGCTGCAACGTTGCCTGGTTTAAGTGCTATTGCCTGAGGAATTTCAGCCAACGATGGTAGCCTTCCTCTTCTTTGTTCAGGTGGTGTGCGGGCCTCAGGATGTCTACGCGTCGCTTGTGGGATACCATGATCCGGTCGCCCAAGTCGCGTAATTGAGCAGCAGTTGTTGTTCATGACGCGAAAGACGCACGTATCTTGCGCATCCCTCGTTAAGAAACGGGCTGCTGACGATGCGTTTTTCTCCTCGGTTCAAGTGATTCATTTGCACGTACTTCAGGCAGAAACCAATCATTGCATAACTATTGATGTTTTATTCCGTAATCGTTGCGACTCTTATTATTCTGCGCTTTAGAAATGGGTTAATGGACTGATGCATCCGTTTATTTGACAAATGCTGCAGGCAAATATACCCACATGGTTTTTCCCACGACTTCTCGCAATCCGAGCTCTTTTTAGAGATGAGATTGCTGAGAAAATCTAGAATCTTCAAGTGCTACTGAAACGTCAAGCCTAAGAGCATCCTAGTATCACATGAGACCCGCAAATGAGCTTCGAATAAAATATGAAATGTACATTCTCAGTTACAAGTCACACGACACACGACTTTCTGTGCGACATACTTCAGAGTGATCGACTTGCCTTCTGTAGGCTTCTGCAACCCAAATGCAATTTCGGCCTGCTCAGTCGGAAACAAAAGGTTTGCAAAGTTCTTCTGCCTGCTAAATTGCTGACAACGAAAGATTTTCGAAGTTAAGGGAACAAACGCCTTTTTAATCGTATTCCTGCAAGGGCTTCAGAATTCCCTACGTTTTTTTTTGCTCGCCATTTCCACTTATTTGAAGCAGCTTGACAAAACTTGTTGTCTTGTCCTATCTATTCCTCCTATACATCACGTCAAATTTTGTAATGTCGTTTTGCTTATGGACGAAGCCAGGCCAAGTTTTTGGGGGGCACCTTAGGCCATTTTTGACACTGTTGAAGGTAAATGAAACGTGGTTGCCAAAAGTAGTGTTTTTGAGGCAGGCCTTAACAATTTATATTAATGTATAGATAAATAATTGGGAAAACATAGGTAAATATATTTCTTGATCTGAGTTCACATTACAAAGCCAGGTCAAGGTCAAAAGTCAAAATTCGTTTGCATGTAAATATTTTTGGGCGATTTTTTGTAACTGCGAAATCCGAAACACATGTGACTAAGCACACTTTCTTCTATTTTTGTTTGAAGTTTCAGGTATCGGGTCTTATCTTATCGGGTCGCTGAGCTATGACCTAAAATGTCTGCGCGAGTACCCTATGTTACAACAGCCATAAAACTTTTAGAAACATCATCGGTTGGAATGGTTGGAAACGTGTTTAAACACCACGAAATGAACCCAATGTCATTCCATGCAATTTCGAGGTCATCTGAGATCATTTAAGGTTAAAGGTCGTGAGTTGACGTGGTGAACATGCAACCATGACAGTTCTCCCTTTTCATGTGTCTGGCGCCGCCTGTGTCAACATTATATAAACAGTATTTTTTAAGCATAGCATGATTTGTAAAGTCTTTAAAAAAATGCTTTTTACGCACTATATCAATTCAGTTAAGAAAAAATGTCCATCGTATTTTCCAAGCCCTGAGAACGCTTATCATTTTCTCATAATTTAAAACTTATGACTCAATGGGAAAAGTCCTGTCGATTAGCTCTCGGTTCATGTCAGTTGCATCAATATCAGTCTCTAAACATTCGAGTTATAACAAGTAAAAACACCATTTTCGGCCCTTTTTTACCCCTCTGTTTCAGAATTTTCGGAACTTGCTCCAAAACAAATGTATCCCAAGTCATGGCAAATCGATTGTCATTTGTTGCGATGAAATTGGACGATAGTTCTTGGCGTCTTGGAGGGGGAGAGAACCGAATAAGCCTTGCCCCACTGCGCCCTAGCGTTGTAAGGTTTAAAGGGCTGCTTGCAAGCCAGTTTTGTCTTTTGGTGCATAGTGACTCCAGTCGCATCTTAACCCAGCTGTATAGAGGATTACCTCTCTCTCTCTCTCTCTCTCTCTCTCTCTCTCTCTCTCTCTCTCTGTCTTCTGTTCTAACTCTGAAGTTTTTTTCAACGCAGTGCATGTAACATGTCAAATTTCCTTAATTGTTTTGGAGGGCGCTGCGCCACCAGCCCCCTTTCCACCGTCAATGGCAGCAGTGCATCTAGTAGAAGAAGCAAGTGGCTTCCTTTTCGACGTTTGCTTATTCAGAATCGAAGGAGATAACGCTTTTAGCGAGAGAGATTTCGTACATGGTGGTCCCTCGGAAAAGTCTAGATTGAGGTGTGTGTGGGGGGTCTAAGTTTCGGAGCTTCTAGCACTCGAACACAACAGCCGATCGCAACACAAATAGCACCATCGGGTGCGCCGACTCTGGAGACAGATCGTGGTGCAGGTTTCGAAGCGATTCGTGGCGTGAGGCACGAGCCACGTGGCACGACCTGGACCTCTACAGAATTCAATTAATCACGGGCATAGGTCAAACGGCGGATGCTGTTGACTCAATACTTGGTAACAACATAAGCCCCACTGCTGGGTACCAACTTTGGAGTTTGGTGCCCACGTGTGATCCATCTGGCAATTCACAGGCAAGTATTTCGATTTGGACCCGGGGACCTCCCAGTGCCAGAAGCAGCGACCTAGGTGGCCAAAACTTTGTGGGTAGATAGACCAGCACTAGGACTATTCAGCAGTACCCCACGTAATAGGCAGGGTACAATGGGTTACGCGTAGCGCCCGTGCACCCCTTTTACACCCCTGTGTTTCTTATGGACCAAGTGCCAGGACACAGACGACGAAATTTGGTGCGATGTTGACTTGGAAAGGCGGACGGGCAGTTGGACGATCTATGTTGACGGATTGGAACCGAATCGGGGGTGCAGGTTACCCGTGACACGCCTCTTCCGTTGCTGCAAAACTGGTATCTCTGGGGTACTGAAAATTTGTGAGCAGGAGCACGTGATACGCTGCAATCGATATCTGTCGCTGTTTTGCACGTGAATAGCTTCAGTCTGGTGTGTGCGGGACTTACGTACTAAGGTGTACGCCTTTGACATTCAGGCCTGGAGGTACATGCATCATGGCGATGTGTGCACTATACAGGTTACCGAATAATCTCATTCCAGACGATTTCCTCTGGCGAGTAATGGTAGCAGCGTGGATAGAGCACGTGTCTGTGAATCCGACAGATCGGGTTCGAGCCCTGCCTGGCGCGAATAATTGTCATGGCTCGTACTGCGCTGCTGTGATGCAGATTTCTCTCATTTTACAAGTGTGTCGTTGCGTGAACGGCAATATGTCTTGCAAGTATCTTTTACTTATGAGTGGAGGTAATGCTAGGACTAAGAGGGTTCACAGGTCTGCGTGCGATACGGAGCTTCGATTCTGAACCCAAACCAACCGTGCAAAACTTTGGTTTGCTTCTAGTAAACATCGCCAGCAAGGCCACCTGGGCGACAGCAGGGGACACGATATCGTCGCTCCCGACAGTACAGACGTAAAGCATCGGCCTCCGAACCCGATGGCAGGTCTAAGGCGCAGGGCTGCCTGCCTCTGGGTCGTGACCTTTACGTTGCTGGGAGCCTGAAGCAAACTTCAAAAGGACTTCCTCGGAATCAGCTAACACCTGATAACGACCGGAGAACTAATTGGCCGAGACGCGCGAAATAGCGCACTTCACGAGAAGAATCATACCACACGCAAAACTTTAAATATAAAGGGGGTTGTGCATGCCCAACTTTACAATGTGGATCCCAACAAAAATCCATGTACATCTCCAGCTTTTCTGACATCACTATGGTCAAGCCAATGCTTATTTCCACAACGTATGCAATCCTGTCCAAACATATAAAAAAAGGTAAGATGGTAAGTATTTCTGCGTAATATTCTAGGACATTTCATGTGTAGTACTGAAATACATAGAAGTATTATACAGCTTGGGCTACATATCCTTTTTGAAATTCACACAGAATATCGCTGGCTTCCCCGTCCTGTCAGCTGACATTCTATGAGCACTTGCCCTCTGTACATCCCTATACCTATACCTATGATGCATCAAGATGCTTAGCCCTATTTCCGGCAGGGGGGGGCTGAATCCGCCCCCTCGGGTTTTCTGCTTGCCGATTCCAAGGTTTTTAACGCTATTCTTTGCACGCACTGTGACAAAATTTCAAAATTTCGCTTTGCACAGGGGCGGACCCAGGCTACGTTTTTGGAAGCACCTCAGACCAGTTTTGGCCCTGTTGAGGGAAAAAGGAAAATGACTGCCAAAAATAGTGTTTTTAATATAAAACTTAAAACATTATATGGATGTATAGCCAAATAGTTGGGCAGCGTACAGATACAATTTTCTTTATCTGAGGTCACTGTACAAGGTCAGGTCAAGGTCAAAAGTCAAAATTGGGTTTTATAGTAATAATTTCGACGGTATTTTTTTAAATGCCAAACCCGGAATACATATGACGTAGAAGGGTGTCTTCTACTTGTGTACCAACTTTCGTCTTGATATCAGGGCAGGTCACGGAGTTATGACCTAAAACGTCAGTGCGTGTGTCTTGTATCGCAATAACCGTAAAATAGGATTTTTGAAATACAGTGGATTCAAATGATTGAAAGCGTTCACAGATAACCTTAAATGCACATGGGATCATTCCAAGCGACTCTTATGTCACTGGAGGTCATTTAAGGTCAAAGGTCACAAGCTGATCTGAAGAGCATGTGACAATGACAGCTCCCCCTTTTTATGTTCCTGGCACCGCCTATGCTAACATTATGCAAACATTGTAATACGATTTGTAGTTGTTTAGCATAACATGACTAGCAGAAGCCAAAAAAGTGTTTTTACCTTTTTTCATTCAGTGTTTAGAAAACCACCCCTCCTATGTTTGGAGCCATGCGAACGCCTATGAATTTTCTCAAAATTTCAAATGTACGTGTCAATGGTAAAAGTCCTATCTATGATCTCTCGATTCATGTCAGTTTCATTGAAATCGGTCTATAAACAACAGAGCTATAAGAAGTCCAAAAGTACATCCCATTTCGATATTTTTGCCCCTGTATCCACCCATTCCAAAATTTTCAAAGTTTCTTTTTTCTAAAAATGTAGTTCACGTCATGCCAAATCGATTGCCGTTTGTTGCGACAAAATCGGATGTGTAGTTCTAGAGATCTCAGAGGGGGCCGAATCCGACCCCCCCCCTGCCGGGAATCGGCCATGCCGTCTAGCCCTCCGGGAATAGGGTTAACCCATTGTTAACTTACGCCAGGCCGGCTTCCGGATCCACCTTCATCGGGTCGGCGGGGGTCTGATGAGAATCCTTCCCCCAACGTCTCGGGAAGTATAAGTTGCACAGAAAAAGCAAAAAGACTTTTGGAAAGGCCTTTGCGAAACTACAAGAAAACCCCTATATAAGCCCAATCAGATCAATAATGAGTTCACCAGAAGTCATTTTAGGTAAAACCACTTGTTGGCGTTTTGACAGAAAGCTGTAATAATCAAGTGGTTGACGTGACTCCATAGAGGTCAGACGTAAAACGGAGGCCTCATTTACCTATTTACCTATATATTTGTCGAACTAAAAGAGTACCTGAGATCAAATTTGGCTATTCCACATAAAAAATGAAAGTGAAACGAAAAATTTCGTCTTTTGGTAAAGGCAGGATTTGCGTTTTTTGCCATTGAAAAGACTGTGCCTGGGCTGGATGACGCAACAAATGTGTTTATGACGCTGATCAAGTCTGCAACCATAATATTAAGGACAAACAAGACCGGCCTAGATCAGGCTTTTGACGATTAGTCGGGAGTTTCTGGCTGTCGCATCATACACCGCATTGCCCTTGATCAGACACGACGCAGCATAAAATCTTGCGACATCGGTTCATGCAATATCCCCTCTACATCATGAAACCCATCTCTCAGTTTTCTTCACGTGAGTCACAGACAGCTGGCCGTGGGCGCAATTGCAATGTAAAAGTCCAATACTTGAAGGGAAATTATTTTAACAAAGGTCAAGGCTTTTATTTTGGCGGCAAAAAATAAGAGGATTGGGGCAGTAAAACCTGAATAAAAGGTAAATGTGGGTGTGGTTCTTAATATCTGTGATCATACAAAGAGTTTACGCATTGAAAACAATGAGCTTTTTCAAGAATTCAAATTAGGTCAGCCTGGGCCAAATGGAATTAGGTCTGTCTTGGAAAGTAAATTCTTGCCATTTAGCCATTTTGCCATTTGTGCGTCTAAAGCACATATGGGTACTGATAAACATTAGGAGATTGTAAACGTTCGGCCACTCGGCCGCGGGTCTAAAAAGTTGGTATAAAACGTGACCTGACCCCAGGTCAGGTGCCAAAAAGTACACTTACCGGTGCATAAAAGATGTAAGAAGCACAGAGAGTACACTCAAAGTTCAAAACTACCGAAATGGTCCCACAGTCTCAATTGATAGCATAAAAAGCCGAAAGTTTAGCTGCCCTAAGGTCACTAAAGTTGGCAATTTCGAAAAAATGGATATACGTGCGCGTGTGAAGAAAAAATGCCTGTGCTTCTTCTCGCCTACATAGGAAGTTGCCCTATTTAGGTTCTGGTGCCCCGATAAGACATATATAGAGGTTGGTAAGTCGCGATTGTGGTGTGCGTGTTAGTCACGTGGTGCTACATTTTCATACTTGGCGGGAGGCTGGAGGAGCCAAAGAAGACTTTTAACTTTTTTGTGCAGTGCCATGAGACCGCTACTGGGTCTTTAAAATAACAGGAGGGGCAGCTGCATCTGCAGCTACCCGTGTCTGCTATCTATGATGTCAGTAGCAGCAGAGTGTGTGAGGTTCGGTTGCTGCAATGCATAATCTACTTCTGGTTAATAGTTACCAGTATGATTGACTACCTCGTCCTTTAACAAAAAATGTCAATAATAATAGTGCATGGCAGCCTGGAGCTGACTTAACCCGAATATGTTGAAATACAGAAAAGTTAAAACCACAACATGGATTGATGTCCTATGCAGGGTGTCAAGTTTATATACGCATAAATTTACCATATTGTGTCCGAGGAAAATTAAGTCTGCTTCTTTTCTGGCAGAAATGCTAGTTAAACCTTGTTATGAGTCATTGTCAACACTTTTAAGAAACTGCCAAAAACCGGGTTTATCAATGTTAGTGTTGGTTTCAAAAATGTCCTTTTAAATGCGCCATAAGTGTTAGTTATTCTTCTGGTCGGCTGGTCACGCGCGTTCACATACTTTGACTGCTCATTTTAGAACATTTAAAAAGGATTACTGTATTTGTTTATTCTTCTGTGTTTCTGATTCCGGAGAAGGTTCCCAGCACGATGACGTGGCTTTTCAACAACGAGATGGACGTTTTCACCGAAGAGGGAAGCGAGGGCCTTCGATCAAAGGGGATGAGGCGGTGCTGGAGGGGCAAACCATGGGAGAGGAAAAACGCCAGCGGAGTGCTTGATGATGTGGATCTGCGCGCTTTATGTGTATCCCCTAAAGCTCCGAAAGGTCAAGGACATTGCGATTATACTCGGCTCCCTTGTTCTCGGGATCGAGCGTAACCAGATATGAAGGCCAAGGGCTTGCTTGCCCGGCTGGGCAGCACGGAATAGTGCATTTGTTGCAAACAGAGTATTTGCAGCTTTCTGCGTGGTCCGAAGGTAACGCGACAAATATATCTTTTTCTGTGGTTCTATGATTCTGGTCCGCACCGACGGAAGCGTGGCGGATGTGATGCACCGAATATTGTCCCGGAGGGTTCCATCGAGCTTGTCCCCGAATCGGAGCTGATTCCTGGCTATTGTGTCTCTCTTGTTCACAGGTTGTAAGGACAGCGCAGTTTCCCGGTAACCGTAGTGTGTTTAAATATTCAATATGAAGTAAATCCGTATTCAATCTATAACTAAATCCATGTTAAGTAAATCCACGCAAACATTACTTTTATGTAAACGAGTTTGGTTACATATTTGCAAGGGAAAAATTCACCCAAAAAGTAGCTTACTTGTGTCATGGTAGGTGTGACCCTGTAAAAATGCTCGCTTGCTTGCTTGCTTGCTGCAAGCTGCTTGCTACACGGTCCGTAACGACCTGAGACAATCTGTGCATAATATTTCATACATGAAAGATATCCTGTAGTGGCGCAAGTTTTCCTTTCACAGTCAGATTGAGCCTCAATTCTCTGTGTATCATTAATGTTCTAACTAGCACATCACATTGCTGGTGCTAGTGTTGTCGAGAGTAGGACACGTGAACTTCAGAACATTATTAACAGCATTGCTAAATTTGAATTGGAAACTTGCAATTACAAAGCCCTGCACAAGGACAAAATATTGCGAAGCGATGCCGCAGACCCTCTTAAATTATTGGGACCTTTCATGGTTAGAGTTTGGCCAGGTACAGAAAACCCAGGCCTACTTTAATATCCTCAGGTAGGTCGCAAAAGCCGGATACTGAAGAAGTCGAAGTCACAAAAAAGTCACGCTGTTATGCGTTGCCCTGTATTCTTACGGTTCTGTCTCATGCCATTTGTGTAGCAAGCAAGGATTTAGTTTGCCAATTGATGCGTTGATGCGTAGGCAATTAAGTCACGAAAGCACGTAAATTTCAGATCACAGGACACTAAATCGCCTAAATCATTAAATATGTAAGGAAATAAATGGAATAATTCAAGCAAATCACTAAAGCCCAAGAGCGACAAAATAAAGTGGCCCGAAGCCGATGAGAAAATCACATTTGGGGTAGGCTAGGTTAGTTCTGGTTATGTATATATCCCCAGTCAAAAGCACAGAGTTTCACCCCTGAGGCAGACCAAGAAAGTATGGGACCTGAAGCCGGGCTTCGAGGCCACAAAATAGTTCAGCAGTCTAAAAACGGTTCCCGGTACGCAGACAGGCACGTAACCAGGAACCAACCGGGAAGGGAAGGTTGGACCCATGGAAAGGGTCTTCCTTGGGCCAAGGGGGCCCCACCAAAAAGTGCTTCCCGTGGCCTATAAAGGGCCTTATCATTTGCAGGGGCCTCTTTAGGCACAAAGGGCTTTCTTGGCTTCAAGGGGGTCTCCTATAGCATCAAGATGGCGCCCGAATCGTGGCCAGGAGCAATTGGGTTTTTGGTCAGAACGAAAGACGGTACACTGAGCCACACCGTGATGCTTTTTCCGAGACACCGAGATTTCTGGACCGCCAGCACCACACCCAGTCCTTCAAAAGGGCCAGAAATAGCTTGTTTACATAGCCGTCGCTCGCGCATGGCTCGTGCCCCGCGCATGGAAACGTGCTGTTTACCATGTAATTGCCCATTTAATTCTCTTTTCAAGGTGGTGCGTCTGAAGGCGATCCAACCCGTGGTTGCCGGGAAAACTCGTCATAATCGAGACGATTTTAGGAGCTGTTTGCTTTTTCCGTTTGACGTGTTATACCAACGGACAAAACTCCCCTTGAAGCGCGCTGCGCGCGCCAATGATGGGTCGCAGCGCGGCAAAATTAGCAAATACGCTGGTGACGCGCCAGACCTTTCAAACGGCACTCGGCACGAGTGCTTATTTATGTAGGATGTCTGTTTGTCTTTCTGTCTGAATTTTTTTTTTCTGTGTGTCGGGAAATCTTTGCTCTGGTCCTGTGCCCAAAAGGGTCCGCAGAGCGACTCGGAAAAAGCATTCCGGTGTAGCTCAAAGTACCGCATTTCGTTCGTATCGAAAGCCGAACGGCTCCAGTCGACGGTTCGGGCGCTGTTTTGATACTGTAGGAGGCCCTGTTGAAGCTGCAGAAAACCCCTTGTGCTAAGAGGCCTTGTAAATGATAAGGCCCTTTTTAGGCTATGGGAGGCCATCTCAGCACTCTATGGTGGGGGGTTCCCTTGAGCCGGGGAGGCCCTCTTGGGGTGAGGAGGCCGCTTTCTAGGGATTCGCCCTCACCCTCCTTTGGCCGATTGCTGGCTACGAGCCTGTCTACGAGTCCGAACCCCCTTTTAGGCCGCCGAACTATTTTGCGGCCTCGAGGCCTTAGTTCAGGTCCCGTGCTTTCTCGGTCTACCTCAGGGGCGACACTAAGAGACCGTGAGAGTCCAGGGCAACGTGTAGTTACGTGAGTCGACTTCTTTAGCATCTGGTTTTTAAGACTTACATGAGGATATTGATGTAAACCTGGGTTTTCTGAACAAAACCAAGCTTGAGTCAAGGAAGGTCCTAGTAATTTAAGAGAATCTCAGGTATTGCTTCGCCGTATTTTTCGCCAGGGGTCAACGGATTGCTGGATCGGCACATGCCGCGTTAACGGAATTTTTCACCAAGGGTTAGCGGATTAGCAGATCGGCACGTGCTGCGCACCGTTCGAAAGGTCTCGTGCGTCACCAGCGCATTTGGCAATTTTCGTTGCGTGCCGTTATTCCGAAACTTCATCATTCCACGTACTTGGAAAAAATGAAATATTTAGAATTTTGGAGACGTTATTTACCACTTACCAAAAGCCGACAAAGTCTTAACACGGAAACTACGGCGGACGGGGAAGTTCGTTAAATACAGAATTGCCGTTGCGTGTAAAACCTGGCACCGCCTGGCGTTTTTGCACCCGCAACCGCCTGAGGGTGTCAAAAAGGGCACACTCCCTTGTTATCTCAGGGTCTAACTGTCAGATTTGAACCGTTCTACCACCTGTCGACAGTTCTGAGTCGTGCGCTGCTCTTTATCGGGCCAAGGTAAAGCCAGGTCAGGACAATAATTTTTTTCTTTTCTGACTAGGAACAATAATTACCATCTGTCGCTGCTGGACGATCTTTAACAAACAATGTTGTATTCCATATCGTTTTGGTATCTACCTATGACGTGACCTGACGTGATCTCATGTTGCATTTGGTGAACTTTGCTATGAGGCGCATATATATCTACTTTTCTGGCTTAAGCGATAGGGGAGATCAGTGGCAACCATTTCTATCATCCACAATGAAAATCAGTCCAATTGTCATTATGCACGTGACCCAGCATGACCTCTAATGTTGAAGTGCGACGGTCGTATATCCTTTTGTGGACCGTGTCCTACGTAAATCTAAATAATCCATGCATTATATTCGCGAATGTTACGGAACAACAAGCCTGTTTCTTCCACCGACCGAAGAGGCGTAAAAATGCACGCAAGGGTTCACTTATGACGCCATGTCTCCATGATCTGACTTAGCATGGGAATGGTTTTGACGTCAAAATATGTAAAAGTGATTGATGAACAGGTGCTGAAAATTTGGTTGCGCCGATTCCAGTAGTTTAGAGGTCATTCAAGAAAAACCGAGGTGGTGCCTTATTTGACACCCTCAATTGGTGCGGGTTAATAGAATTTGCCTTAACCCTCCTCCAACTGGGGGGGACGTTGGTTGATATCCCCCGATGTTAACATACTGTGAGAGAACGAACTAATGCAGCGCCACGAAATTTTGCGTGCCTTTTGCTTCATTATTTTTACAACTTGTGTCAAGGTTTTGTCCTCAGGTCGAGTCAGATCTTTGACCTAGATCAGGTCAAGTGGACCCGTGTCCAAAAAGTTTAGCGCCCGGTAACGTGTTCGGAAGACATCACTTTAACTTTCCAGAAGCTATGAATCTTGATAGGTGCAAGAAATCTGCTGCCTCAGATTTTTCGGAAACAGACCCGTTGACCTAAGGTCATGCTCATTTTTAAGGCATGTCGCCGTTTTTCGGAAATTGGTAGAATTTTTACTGAGCGTTTTGAGTGTGAGGTGACGCAAACATCCAATGATTGCCATTACGTAAAGTATCAATGGTCTTCAACCATTGGCCTGACGCCAGTTCACCAATAACTGTTATGAGCCAAAATGCTCCGCCATCGAAATCGGCGATGAATGATGTAGAGCGGTTAGAAAATTGCAAATCTGGCTCTCACAGTTGCGAATCATGCCAAGAAATTGAAAAAAAGAGTTAAATGTTTTGGAAATAAACAGGCTTTCGTGAATAAAGCTCCGCCAATCATGTAGCGCGATAAATACTAGACTGTTTTAGAAACTGAACACGGAAAGCCATCACAGGAACCACTAGCGTCAAGAAACACCACTTGACAAGGTTTACTTCATCAAAATAAAGGAAAGCTAAAATAAGTGCCTGCTAATTGTATCCCGTGCTCGGCACCGGCGCCCACGGTGCAGTGGTGTAAAAATCGCTGTCTCCAATTCAGCGCTTCCGCTCAGAAATCAAACAAATCGTAGAAACAAGACATCTATCGGCAACGTGCAAACTCTTGTCTGTTTGTTAGTGCCTTTACCTAGACTTGATTAATCACAGCCCTTAAAATGCAGGCCGTTTCTGGGGTTCATGTAGTCGATTACGAGAAAATATATTTACAGGGGTAAATGACTCATATATTGTCCAAAAATAAAAATGAGACCGGTCTCGAGCTTTACTGGTCACGAACTTTCCAATGGGACGCTTTATCGTGTTATTAACCGATCGCAAGTTAAAGGGAGACGGTCAACCCCCCAGTCGGACGTGCATGGCGCCGACTGACAGTCGGGTATATATACACATAACACAAATAACTGAAATATGCAAAAATGCGTAAAGTGTAAAAAGTGCAACTTTTCAATCTGACATTGAGCTCTGTGAACCTTTTGGTGGATCGATTCATGGCCAGTTCTTCGGAAAAGTATACGAATCAATTCTGATTCTGATTCACTGCAGGTTTTAACTAAATCAGTCCAGATTCTGCAAGCTTTAACTGAATCATTTGAGGTTCTACTTCATGACAAAAGCGCTAAATTCCTGAATCAAATCGGCATTGATTTGATTCGATTCAGAATCAGCCACCAGCCCGCCTCATATAATATCAAGGGGCCTCCTACACCATCAGGGGCCTCCTATAGCATCAAGAAACCTCCAATAGCCTTAAGCTCCTATAGGTCTCCTGTAGCAACATAAACGGCCGGCTATGGCCTCAGGAGTCATATTTGAGAATCCTGTAAATTCTCAAAAAAGTCAAAAGGCCCTACCTTTTTCCTTAAGGGGGCGCTTTTTCATTCCCCCTCCTCCGGCAATGTCCCTTCTCGAAGATACGTCCCAAACTGGACGAGGGGCTTTCTGGGATAGACAGGGATTCTCAGTTTTGGACGACCTTGACAGCTCCTGGTTGCGCAAACTCATTACACCTTTGAATGTCCCTGGGATGACAGAAAATCCTCCGCATATGAAACGTGGGTCCCGGCTTAGGGGTGGAGTGGGGTGGGAGGATTGCCTGGGTAATCATGAAACCTGATATTACACTACTGAACTGAAGCAGAATTCTTATCTTGGAAAGGACTCCGTGTTCAGGAACCGTTTTCCTTAGTTCGAAAGTATGATTGTCGTTAACGAAAGTATCCGTTAATGACAACGGATACTTACAGACGTGCGATGAGGAAGAAATGCGATGAGGAAGAATCCTCATTCCCGAGGAGTCCGAGGAAAGAAACACTTGAGAACAGAAAACACTTTCCTGACTGTGAAAAATGTAGATCATGAACTCCTTAAGCTGAAATGCCTCTTCTGAAGGCCGTAGAAACACAGTCCTCATATCTTTTAAAGCGATACTGTTAGAAATGACGTCGTGCTTACGTTGGTTCCCAGAGGAAAAAGGGGCCGTTTTTTTGTCTTTTGTGCGTGCAGCGCAATGTGTCAAGCATGCCTGTGTTATTATTTGGAGCGAATCAAGGTGTGCCTCATGTTAGCAAAGTCGGGGAAATAATTTGGACTGACCGGGGAAGTAATTTGGACTGTAGCACTCTGCGATGAGCTTCTACACACACCCATTGTCCACAGAAGAATGAATTTACATCATGAAAAGGATTTTCAATAAAAACATTTAAATTTCAAAGCTCCTCATATTAAATTCGACGGCGCTGTGACTTTAATTCGACAACACCGTGGGGAAATGGGAACAGGTCTTAATATTTTTTTTCCTTTGTGGCCGCCCGAACTATATTTTACATTGGTAGGGCCCCTTGTTCCCACCCACCTTCCGCCATTCTACCATTCTGGTCTGAATCTTTGACCAGAATTGAATGATATTTGGGAGAAGCACCAATGTCTTCTGAAATCATACGTATGCAAATGCAAAGATGTTACCATTAGTGGAATTTGAAGTAAGGAGTTTCGATTTGTTTTTGTTCCAATCAGCAAGCGGTCGACGGAAAATCAATTTCGTGCTGACAGCAAACATGCTGCTACGCATCAAATGTCCTTTTCCAGCAAAAAAGGAACAGAAGTGGTCGTAAAAACGTCACCATTGCCAAGGCAAAGAAAGTGCAGGTTGTTCCAGGGGTGTCAGGGAGCATATCCTTTTCGTTTCTTGCGTGTTTTTTTCAAATATTTACAGAAACTGTCAAATTTACGAGGAATTCCGGGTGCTTGAGGGTTTGAAACTGCAACTGTTCATTCACTTGAGAAACTCATATCATAAAAGTACTCAGAAGGTATGTCATTCCTTATTCAGCAAGACAAAGGGAGGTCATATGTTAAAACTTCGGCACTTATTTAGGTTTTTCCCCATTTTACTCATCTGTCTCCGCCCTTGAACCTTATTACGAGAAAGGACATCGACCAAATGAGTTTAACGATTCCCACCGGTGATGGATACCACCTCCTCGCGATAAAACACTTTTGCCGTCTCTCATCTTTGCTCCGCGGTTATCTCCATCATAAACTGCCATATTCCTTAGCTCGGAGCATTTCGCACCCAGCCAGCTGAATGTTTTTGAAAGATGTGCCTCTTTATCGGTTTGAAATGGGAGGAGAAGAGATAGTGTTCTCAATAATTTTTCTTGTATCTACTTTGAGTACTTCATTACTCATAAAACCATTCCCTACTTCAGATTACAGCTGTGATATCCTGGTGCTAGTACTCGACAGTCCAATACTGGCAGGACCGTTAAGAGTTCCGGTTCGATACATGGATTGTGAGCAACGTGTTACGAGATATGGAAATAGAATGCTGCAAGAAAATTATGCGAATAAACTTTACTCGTCATGGGTTACAGTTACAGTGACAGAGGTGTGAGGCAAATAATTTGCTTCATAGTTTTGAATTTAGCAAAGTAATCTTCTTGCTGAGCGTATTTAGGGGCAGTGAAAATATTATTATATGAAGGGAACGTTCTCTTTGGAGATCAGTTAAATAAACTGGTTTTTAATTTCCATAATTCCTATTTCCGCCTGATGTGACACTTGAACACGGCATTGCTTTAAGCTGAGGAAACAGATAAGCATTCCATTGAATAGGATATGCCTGCCCAAGCTTGTTGCAATTCGTGATAAGCATGTGATGTGCCCAAGATGCCATGGTCATAATGTTTGGCTCGGAGATACCGTAGTCCATGATGATCTCCAAAATCTCCAAAGTCTGGGATTCGTCTGTCAGTTTCCGTATATTCCTCGCTACTGGTTAGATGTATGGAGAAGTGGATAAGGGATAGGTTTTTTCGACCTGAACACTCTGAATAATGGTATCGCCGTTATTATACCGCGTGAAAAATCCAGATGTTGAGTGCGCTAGTTATTGATATGCTGATGATCCAAGAAATGCATTCAGTGGCGTCCTGGTTGGCGAAAACATTAGTGGTGCCAATATAGCATCAGCATCTGTGATTATTTGACATGACGTCATTTCCCTGCGCGCAGCGGCTGCCATCGCCGAAAATAGCTGAATGTTAATAAGTTACGGAAGACAAACACCAAGGCATCGAACCACCAAATCAACTGCCCGGACGTAAATCATCAACCGACCGAACTAGCTGCATCGCACCACGAAACCCGTGTGAAAATGAGCTACTAAGTCATTGCAAACGCTTACAAAGTTGCGACCAGACGTGCGTGACGTCACGGCGCAAATTCGCCGGCCCGGCGGCGCCCACCAGCCGCCGCCGCCGCCGGGCGCCACTTACTGAACCTTGGAGCGGAGTCGGCCGACCCGGGTGACGATCTGCGGGCCGAGCCGGTCGCGCAGGTCCATCACGCTGCTGCGGACGCCCTCAGTGCTGGACCAGATGGACCAGGTGGAGCCCCGACGCTCCGGCGGCGACGCTTCGTCGAACTCCAGCACCCGCTCCGGCCGCGAGTCCTCCTCCGGCGCGTCGCCTGCGGCCGGCGGCGGCGGCGCGGCGGCCGGGGTCGGGTCGTGACCTGCCTCTGACCCCGCTTCGGCCGTCGGCGGTGCCCCGGGCGACGGCCGGCCGGCGCCGTCGGCCGGCCGCCGCGCCGCGTCCGGCGAGCCTCCATCTGGCGCGACACCGTCCTCATTTTTCACGCCTGCCGATTCGGTTGCCGCCGGGTCTGGGCGGGCGATATTGGCCGGCAGCCGGAGCCGCGGTCCCGGCATGGCGGCGCTCGCGCACACCGACCCGGCCCGGCCAGAGCGGCGCAACAGAGTCGTGGCCTCCGCTGACCTCGGACAGGCGGGAACATGTGCGCGGCGCCCGGTAATTGGCGCCGCTGGGTGCAGACACTTGTCGCCGATCGGCTGGCGGCGCGCAGGTGCGGCGCGGTGCCGGACCGGCCCTGACCTCGGCCACCGGCCCCGACTACGGCCGCCAGACCTCTTCTGGAGCAGGCCTGACCTGACGTGGGACTGGTCTTGCTTGCCCCATGTCTTGCCTCGCCTTGCCTGACCCGGAGCAGACCGGACGTGTTCCGGAGAGAACCGGACGCAGTTCAGAGAAGACCTGACCTGGCCTCCGAAAGACAGGATCTAGACTGGAACGGACTGCACCGGACAGGACCAGACTGGACCAGACTTTTGGCATACTGAACCTGACCTCGCAAACCGGACCAGAACACAGCAGATCGCTCCAGACCGGGCGCAGGCTTGACCTGACTTGAAGCAGACTGGGTCCGATCTGGAACGCACCGAACCTAACCAAGAGCAAACCAGGGCTGATTTTGAGCAGATTGCTCCTGACCTGCAGCTGACCAGGCCTAATCTAGAACAGGTCGGTCCTGACCTGGAGCAGACACGAGCTGATCTTGATCAGAAGGGACCTGAGCTGGAGCACAACATCCCTGATGTGAAGTCGCGCCTGCCTTAGGCCATCATCGGCCGGAATGATTGCTTCGGTCGCGTTCCTGTTCTCTAGGTTTTTCGGCTTTTATGACCGAAGCGTTTCGCCAAATCCCTTGTCTGTTGATCCAGCTCCGGACGCCTCCTCCAACGCCTGTTCGAAATTGCCCATTTTCCTCCACCGGCTGTCGTTCTTCCGGTGGCAGGTATTCGCATGTTATCTGCGTGGATGAGCACGGCCGGTACAACTGATACACTGGAGCGCGCTTTCGCACAGTTGAACAGAGGGCCTTTGTGTCGCCGAGCCTCGTTCCAGCGGCTGGACGTTGAGGCGTAACGCGGAAGGCTCGTCGCCTGAATGCGCCATCGCAGCGAGCATGGACACTGTGGCGAGGATAAGACCGTGTGAGGCACCTGTGGAAACCACTGATCCTGCGTCGATGGTGTGCCGACGCCTGGGGAAATTCGACCAGAAGAGTCGGGAACCTCGAAGTCATCGCGCCGCCATTTGCGATGCCTCGTGTCTCCGTCCCACTGGGCCAAATTGCACGTCATATCGGCACCGCAGAACCCTCCGAAACGAGCCCTCAACAGGAGGAGAGCGCCGCCGGATGAGCACAGAAAATACGATCGGTGTAAAAGGCCGGACCGTGTGAGTAAATTACGAATCTCATTTTGTCGGGCGCTGCTGCTGCATCTTCATCGCTGCACCTTATGCATCCGAGCGCGGCCGCCCCTGGTAAAAGATAGGCGTAAAGCCGGCGGGGCTTTGGCGAGCACACTTAACCATCACTTGCGAGATTTAAGTTGCCATGGCAACGACTCCCTGCTCCATCATACTGTCACAGAGAGCTTGTCATAAAACCGAGGAAAAATGCGCACGTTTTCAATCCGAAATTTTTGGTCATTTACGAGCACTTCGCCGTTGAAGGTCGGATATACCCCGGAAATAGCTGATTTGGGTGCGGCAAAACAGCTGGCTAATGGCTACCAAATAATCCACAACATCTCGAGATACAGAGACACGGAGCAGGAAATTCATACGACGCCATTCAGCGCACCCTTGTCTCGGGAAATCAGTCTAACTGAAAAATATGTCTGCGTACTCCCTGGATGGTAGCGCCATTTACGCCCCACGAGTCGAGACGTTAGACCCAGCAGAGATTCGCTGGTATGATGATGACCGAAACTGTATGGAAATCGTAGAATGGCTTTGCAGTAATGCATTGGAGATTTTAAAGCAAGCCTAGCTGGTATTGATGACTGCCGTCAAAAGAACGTGTGGAGATCCGCGATAGGTGAGTTAGGTCTTGAACGGTGCTGCCCGTTGTGTTCATATCTCATGTGCTGAAGATTCATGAGCGCGTCGGAATTTTTATGCCTTACGATTGGTGGGGGCAAACGCTTGGATGGCATAACCGGTAGTCCTTTTTCGATTCGCCCTTTCAAAAAAAGCAAAAAAGAACAACATGAAACGAAAAGACTGCTTCAGAAGGGGAAAGCCTCGTCGAGAGCCACAGTGTTCGACCCTGCGTCGCCAAATGGTTCATGAACGACAGGCGGAATTCCCGTTTGCCCGGCGCCGCCATTCTGAGTCGGTGCCGGAGCCTGGACGGCCTGCTGGAGTGCACATCTCATCAGCGCCGTCACCTCCTATCGCGGCCGCCGCGACGACCGCCGGCGCCGGAGAAGCCGCCGCCAAATTAAAACAATCATTGGTTTCTGTCGGCCGAAATGGCAGCGCGCGCGCGGCCGAGGCGCGAGGAAGACGGGGGACGGCCGGCTGGTGGCGACCGCGGCCGCCGGCGGCGGCGCCGCCGGGGCAGTGCGTGCGCTGCCGCTGGTCGATAGGGGCCGCTCCCCAGGGATGGGCCAAGGTAATACCACAGATATTGCATACGATGTATTGTTGGCCGGCCAATAGCGGCCGTCCAGCGCCGATCGACCGCCGACGAGATGAGGCCGCGCCGGGCGGCACCGCGCCAGACGGAGGGCCAAAACTGACCGCAGTTCTCACCCCGGTTCGGACTAAAGGACGCCAGACAGTGGGCCGGAAATGGTCGCCGTGCTCACCTCGGTTCGGGCGGAAGGACGCCAGACAGGGGGCCAGAAAGGGCCGCACTTCTTACCTCGGTTCGGACGGCAGGACGTCAGACAGAGCCGGCCAGAACTGAACATAGTTCTCATCTCGGTTCCGACGGAAGGACGCCAGACAGAGGGTCAGAAATGGCCGCCGTTCTCACCTCGGTCCACACTGCAGGACGCCCGCGCTTCTCGCCCGCAGCATGGAGTGCAAAAGTTGGACAAAGACAGAAAGAAAAGCGGGGTAGGTATCTAAATGGCTTGAGAGTACTCGTAAAGTTGGGCAGGGACGTCGACCGGAGAGGGGGTGAAGACGATGACGGAAGGCTTCTGCAATCTCAAAAAATAAACCACAAGGTGGGTAGGCCTTTTTATGAAATTGTAGGTCTTGCTGCAGAGTAAGACATGTAAAGGAAAGTCTGTATAATTACCCTGCAAATGAGAAGGCCCTGTCAAGAAAACTGAGTGTGGGAATTGCGAGCATTGGTTGTCCGAATACAAGTAATTGAAACGGAAAATGTGCACCTTATCTTACGCGTTTTGTTATTGGCAAAACATTTGCGCGTCGCGAGAAAACACGGAAGACATTTTTGGTGGATATTTCGTCGGCGGGTCAGACAGCCTCATCATTTCTTTCAGTTCCGCAGCCTCGCTGGGGCTTGCCGAGTGCTGCGACTCGCCGTGGCGTTCTCGGCTGTGCCTGGCAGATGGGTCTGGCGGCCCCTCGGTGCCCACTCTCCCCCGGCCAGAGGACTCACCTCCCGAGCCGCCGCCGGCCGCCGCCGACAGGCCATTGTGGACCGGGTGCCGGCGTGAATGACCATTGTCCAGCCGGGCTGATTACGGCCTGGGCATTTCCCGGCGGACCTGGTTAGAAGGTAGCGCCGACCCCCCCCCCCGTCCCTCAGCAGCCGAGGGGGGACGGTAATGACCGGGCGGGCCGGAGCAGTCTGCCGTGGTGGAGTGTCGGCGCCGACGCTGCGGGGGCGACGACCGACGCGTCCGGCCTGATGTTGACCCGGGGCTTCTGTCGGTGACCTGTCGCTGAAGAGCAAGGGATCTTTGACGTGGGCTATGGTAGTGTTTTTTTTTTAAGTCATTCATAATGGATTCCTGAAGCGACTCTGGCCAACTCCAAATTTTAAAAGGCAACGGTGTCTTGCAGTCTTGGAATGCTTCTGATATCTATGGAAAATCTTTAGAATGCTAGAATGCTGACGAGGTAGGCTTCATGATATTAGAGTAATTTTGATACTGTTGTGCTTGTCGGCGATTATTCGTCACGCAAGGTTCCGGACAGTGAGATATCCAGCCGTCATCGGGTGTCAGTAAAGTTGTCAATGGTCCCAGGAGGACCTTGCGAAGGAAAATCGCCGCATGTGTCACAGATCGACAACTAACGCAAATTCCACCAATTATTGATCTATCGCGCATTCGTGGAGTACCTGTCGCAATGGGTCCTCCTCAGGGACACTGAACAAGGTAAATTTAACATCTGGATGTCACTCGATGGCTTGATATCCCACTGGCCGACACATAGTGTAACAATTGACAATCCTGACGAGGACGAGTCCGAAATCACTAACACCAGGAACGATAGCCTGATTTCAAATCTACTAATACATATTCTTCCAACGTCATCTTCCTTGCATTTTTATTTTCAAATTCAGGGGCAGAAAATCACGGACTTAAAATAGTTTAAAACGTGATGCCTCATGCAAGTAGAGGATGGGTCGACAGTTCTGAACGAAAAAGCGCACGCTTTGATTCTGTGTGTTAAAAAACTGGTTCACCGTGAAACGGCGGTTTGACAAATATCAGCAATTTTGTTGTACTTTTTTATTATTTGATAACTGAGAGGAGACGCATGCAAAATTTCGTGCTAGACAGTGATCAAGTGGTAGCCGTGTAAACAAGCTCATTGGTCTTGCAGACATATAACGTGACTCATTTGGAGGAGAACAAATGGCATGGGTGCAAAGACTGCTTTGACTTGCAGTGACGATGCGACATTGGTCAAGACATAGAGGTGTTTTTAAAAATTTGTTTTGTAAAAGTAAAACGGTGGAGATAAATTACAACTGCATTTTGTGTTATTCTACATTCTACGATCGAAAGTGATGTCAGAATCTTCGAAATCAGTAGAATCCGCTTAAATGTGCAATACAAAACCCCATCCTTAGATTCGGTTTCATGCAGCCGAGTCTGAGTAACCGTACGAGTGAATGACGTATTTGGATACAGGCTGGGAAAACTTATACCATCGCTAATTTGGCGTGAATATAATTTTCAAGTCGGAAGTTTATTAGTATCTGTGTGACACGATGGTCATTTTTTCTGCACGGTCTTTTGTACTTCCCGCTCGTATGGCATTGGCTTAACTAAGGTGCAGAGAGCAATTGTGTCGTACCGTTAGCTTTTCTTTACGAAGAATTATTACGGATGTTAATGCCGGTATTGTGGCTTGCTGGTACATTTCGGTGCAAATAAAAAGAATTCGAGGTTTTGAGAAAGTCGTCCAATTTCTGCATTTTACTTACTGCTCCACGACGAACCTAGAGCTTTCATTGTCCTGTTTCAAGGTGTTGAAAATGGTCAAGGTACTGCGTACACTGGTTAGAGGTCAAGTGGAGTAAATGTTTTGAAATATTTCCAGAACTATGAAAGTACTTGTTGCGAACACGACACCGAAACTTGTGTGCCCAGGCATTCAAGGTCTGACAGCTTCCCATCAGATCAAACCACTGTTTGGTGCTGGGTGAGTGAGGTTACCTGTCACAGCGCTGTTACCCCGGCGCTGTTTTGATCCCCATTTCAGCGTGCTTAGGACCACCCACATCCTGCCGTCGCCCTTCCGATCATCACCCTGATCCCGGTGTCATCTCTCGCCGCCTCTGGTCGCCTCACGTTCCTCTCGGCCCCAGATTGATGTTTTTATCGCGGCCGGGGAGCGGCGGGCGGCGGCGGGCGGGGCGGCGGCGGCGCATTTTTCAGGCCGGGGCCGGCGCGGATCGCCGGAGGCGGCCGTTACGCCGTCGGCACGCTCTGACGCGGTGGACAGGGCGCGGCCGTTGTGGCCGCCCGCCGCCGGGCGCCGCCGCGCAGATTGGACTGTCTGAGTTACGGTGGAGCTCGGCGGCGGCGGCCGGCCGGAGGCACCCGACGGCGGCGGCTCGCAAAGATAACTGGGGCCTAGACGCCGTCCGCAGCTCTGCGGGAACACGGCTGCGGGTCTTGGTACCACGGCGCGGCAGCTGCAGGCACTGCAGACAGCGCGGCAACTGCCTCCTCGGTGCCACGGAATAGCAGCCGTCCGTCGCTCCCTACCACGGAACAGCAGCTGCCTCCCTTCGCACACCGGAGTGACAACTTCCTCCCTCGGTACCTCGGGACGGCAACTGCTTCCGACCGTACGCCGAGGCGGCAATATCCTCCCCCCGCCGCCGAGAGCGGCAGCGGCGCGGGCCGCGCCAGACCGCGCCGTGATCCGGAGCGGAGCGCGCCGGCCCGGAGCGGCGCTCCGCTGAGGCTGGCGCCGTTGCGCCCCCCAGGGGGGCCGTCGATCAGGGTTCATCACCCTGTGACAAACGTATGTCGTGGCGGCCCGTCTGCCGTCAGAATTCGCGCCGGCGCTATGATTGCATGCACATCAATAACCCGGCTGCCAACGCGGGCCGCCGAGACGCAGCCGTGGAGTAAAACTGTCCGTAGGATGTGCCTGTCTGGCGCTGCCATCTGATCACAGGGCAAAATTTAATGAAAAGGGACTGAAGGAAAAATTTTAAGAAACTGTAATGCTACTTCTTCAGGGATGAGCGGCAGAAATTAAAAGTTGTAGCGTTGCTGTTTTTAGGACATTGGACATTACTGCTGGGGTCGCTGGCAGCGGCGATACAAAAATACTGGGCATCTCAGAGATCAGCGAGCAAAGCAAGGGTAGCAGAAGTAGTGCGCCAAGCACCGAGGTTTTAAAAGTGAGTAACCTACGGTATAAACGTTATTGATGACAGCATGTTATGTAAAATACCCCAAAACGCGTGCAAAAGCATACGTTTCTGTTTAAAAGCTTCAATATTAGCAGTTATTTAAATTAGCAGTTCAACGGAGCCTGCTACGTATGATTAGGCAAATGAGTTGTTGCTGCTTTCACCGCCTTGCGCATAAAGTGCACGGTTCCTGTCCGAATCGAATATTATGCCCGTTTGTGTCATGTCCTCAGAAAGAAAAGCTACAGTGAAAGGTTTGTTTTTACTATCCTGCGACAAAACAATGGAGGTAGTTGCGTGCATAGCACACAAGATGCATGGAACGAAAAAACAAAGGTGGCATTTTCTACATTACTTTTTTATTAATTATGTTTTCGTCCAATATTTCTTTATTTATTTATTGTAGATTATTTATTCGGTATTTTTGTAATATATCTATTCATCATATATTTGTTTATAACACATCTTATTTGCCGTGTTATTTTTATTTATTATTAATTAAATTTTTGTCCTAATGACGTAATTAAGAGTGCACAATAAAATGTCGTCCGGGTTCTCTTAAAATGCCACTCTGAAAAAACGTAAATGGTCTTTTCAGCCATCGCGGTCCTTATTTGCTGCTCAGGTACATCTACATTTATCGGATATATAATTTACGACACAAGGTGCTTCTTCGCCCGCAGTTCTTTACGATGGGGAAAAATGCATAACTCCAAGAATGGAACATATACGTAAATATGCATAAGGATAAGCATGATTTCGTACAGTTGTAAACCTTTAAACAAATCGAGTTCAGTTGACTTGACTAAAAGATAAAATCCGTAAATAAACATACGTTTGCTCCCAATCTTGAGGCCGTGATGCGTGTTTCCCGTGACCACTGCACATGAGTAAGAGCCTGCGGTTGGCGTCCAATATAGCCGAAACGTTAACACAAATTGACAGCTGCCGGAAGACAAATGCAGTCGCGCTCGGGGGGCCGCGTAAAGGAGGATTATGTTTCACATATGGGCGCATCCAGATGCGAGAGAATTCTTTGGAGACAGGAGCTGTGTTTAGTGTAAACGCACTCCGAGGTAAGTTCAGTTGTTACATCTGCTAGCTGTGTTATAAAGGTGGGGTATTTGTAAGTGAGCAGGATTGTAGCTTAACGGACTCTGACATCTTTCGCGCATGAACCTCGTTTATCGCTGTTAAAGGAACAATGATAATGAATTCCTCATTCAAATGAGGTTTTCACATATTTCCTTGTTACAAGCGTCATTGATTTTTTTTTCTAGTGAGTGTAAAGGCAGGGCCACTCCTCCTGTCATAAAATGTATGGGTAATGCAAAGCTCGGAGCACCCTGTCCTTGGGAGGAAGAAGAGAAGATAGATGTGCCATGATCATCCCAAAGGTCAACGTAGCGTCTGAGCTGGCACCAGTGGATTAAGTTAAGTTTCTGCAAATAGCAATAGCAATTCCATTATTATTCCGTCGGCTCTTATCCATTCTTGCGGGGATAAATAAGAACTTCTCAAAATCTACAAGACGTCGTTTGCAAGACGAATCCGGCTACCGTTACTTGAAGCGTGTAACTTTGGTATCCGTGTTTTTTGCGAAAACGAATTAGAGGCCTCTTAAGTTACACTATTACATTTTGCCAATATTGCATGATTGTTTATGCCATTTAGCGACGTTATTTCAAGGTTAGAAATTTTGCGCATTTACGTTCAACGCGACTTCCATGTCAAAAGCAAACATTAATTTTCCCCCTAAATGTGCCGGAGGTTTCATGTTACAGACGAATTTCTCTGATCCCACGCACCATGTTTACCTAAATACATGCTTAAACGTCCATATTCATAAGTGATGAATATGGACAGCAAAACGGAAGTGCACTGTTATTGCCGTGTTGGTTCGGTTCGCACTGTCTCCACCAGATCCACTGAGGAAGCTGCGGCTACGTAATGTGGCGCACGACTGTGGGAGCGATACTTTCGCCCTCGTTATTTCGTATTATCACTGACGTCGCTCAGACGGACGATGCGTGATCACCCTATGAACGAGAAATTACGGCAATTAACCCTGAACCCTGCATTGTTGTTTTGTACCCATTTGACTGTTTTCCTGAATTGGGTCCTCGAGCCTTTTGCGATGATGTATCGGACCACAGTTAAAATGAGCATTCTTGAAAATACGTCAAGAAGCTCATGTTCCAGTTTTGTTCCAAAAAAACTTTTTTTCTAGATGGTCGGCGCTGCCGCAAGTTCGTCTTTGATGCACTATGCCTGTTACTTTGAATCACATACTTTGGATTTGCACGTATTCATATTGGGTACAAAAGAATAACCTGACGCTATTTCAGCAATTAAAGACATAAAACTTATAACTTGGGCCTTTGGAGATGCCAACTCGGCCTTGGAATAGACGCTCTTTACAACACCCTTTCCATGGGAATACGAGAAGGTGAACATCTAGCTCCCGTTCCGGGAGTGTGACTTTCGGAACGGGAAGACACTCCCGTTCCGGAGTGTCCTCACTCCTCTGCGGTGAAGAGCGTCCATCCGCGCCCTCCGGAAACGTGGAGTTCCGACCACCTCCTCCTGTCAGGGAGACCGGCGGAGCCCTCCCGGCGTCCGCCTCTGCAGTGTACCGCCGCCGGCGAGCTCTGTAGATGGTGTGTCCCCCGGGATCCGGCGATGGTGCGGGGAAATTATCCTGGCGCGCCCGGCGGCCGGGGACGCGCAGCTCGTCGGCATCCGGCCGCCAGTCGGCGGCAGGCGAGTCGGGGCTCGGCGCAGGGTCGAGACCAGTGTGCGCCGGTGCCATCCGCGCCCGCCCCGGCTGACAGCCGTGGCCGCCGGCGGCAGCGCATCCAGGCGTGGGTCTGTTAGCAGGCTCAGGCCGCTTTAAACACCCCAGGGATGCCAAAGCTGGAGCGCAAGTAAAAATGTTTTGAGGTTTTGGAATTTACGAGGAATGAAATGAAGAGTATGCAACTTGCTCTGAAAGGCTATCATGCAATCCCTGGACCATTACATAAACGTTGTTCAGTTTTCATTGGTTTGACAGCGACTACTGTGTTAAGTATTCTGAAGCTGCTTTATGCGCAATTCCAAGCTCGGTTAATTCAAATTCTGCTGCAAAATATCAGGGCAGAGAACAGTCTGGCCTGTTCTATATCACGGCCGTGATTTGGCGCCAGCGCCGGGTATCGATGTCTTTTAGTTCACACAGACGCACTCCCGATTTGGATAACTGTAGTCATCTGTCGGTGACGCTCGCAACCAATCTCCTTCGTTGGACTCAAAATTATTCGTGTGGAGCAGTTACATCGGAAGCGAAATGCATTGAACTGCGTTGTGAGTTAAACAAAATAACGCACAATGCACAGGACTTTTGTGGCATTCAGGGCAATTTTGGCTCCCCAAGCCACATTTTGAAATTCCCTTTTACACGTAGCTCTCATTTGCGTGAGCTCTTCAGCGGTACTGATTGGTAACCACAAGCCAAGAGCCGACCGTAAAGGCCTTTTCCAGAACAGATCGCTACAGCAATTAAGGTCGCAGACCTAAACGTCTCTAAAACATCTGTCATTCTGCTCTTTTCTGAGCTACAAGTCCGGAGTTTTTTATGGAGACTACGCCCCCTGAACGCTATTTCTTCCTGCGTGGGGGTTGGAAAGAACACCATCAGCGCGAAACATTAAATCAGTTTGGAAGGAAAACGGCAGCAAACAACGCTGGCGGGGCTCTATCGACCGACCAAAGCGCGCTGTCGAGGCATTGTACCTCGTCTTACGCTTGGCGGCGCACCCCCAGCGCTCGGACCATCGGTCTTGAGTTCCTGCCCCGCTCAACAGGGGCAAGTCAGTCTGTTGAGTGTCTGGACTTGAGTGTTGTTTTAAAGCTGATAATAATTTTATGGTCGCGTAATGTAGCGCCCGTACCCACTTTGAGGGATGAACGGAGTTTCGAGCAATTTGGCGAGAAGTGTTTGGATGGTTTCGTAGCTGCAGAGAAAAGAGCCGCAAAAGTGATGTGACCATGTGATGGTACATTCACTTCGACCGAATATCAATCGAAAGTTGTACCTTTTCTATATTAAAACGTTTCACCGGAGTAGTTGGAACTGTTTCCACATACCACATTTGCGTCTTCTTGTATGAAAAACAGGTTCATCTGACTGGGTCTGACAAACAGTAAACGCCGGTTCGCCATCAGTTGACCTGGTCCGGCCGTGCCCCGTCCCGGTTGGTCATCAGTTGACCCGGTCCAGCCATGCCCCGTCCCAGTTGGCCATCAGTTGACCCGGTTTGGCCGCGCCCAGCCCCGGTCGTCGGTTGCGGCGCAGGTCCGCCCGTCGGCCGACCTGTCCAGCCCCGTCCGTCGCCGACGTCCGACGCGCCGTCGAACACGGCCCGGACGGCGCCGTGCCGGCCTCCTGACGACCGCCCGATCCCGGCCCTATTTCACCGTTCGGCCCAGCTCGCGACGCGGCGGCGCGCGGCGGCCACGACCCGCCGCCGCCGCGTCGGGCGGGTTTATTGGCTCGCTGCCGGCTCCGACACGTAGGATGATGATAAAACTTTCCTCCATTACCAGATTAATCTGCAGGGGCCGGACACCAGGGGCCGGGCGGCGGACGAATTTCCGACTGAAACTCGCCATCAGGGCGGGCCGGACGGGCGGCGGCCGCTCTTGTCGCCGACAACGGCCACTCGGGCGCGGTGCGCCGCCGTCACAATGGCCGCCGCCGCGCCGCCCGCCGCCCCGCCGGCCGGCGCTGTTGTCTTTTTACGGCCGCCCGGCCGCCGTCCACCCGAATATTAGAACCAGGTGATTTAATAGACGGTGGCCGAGGCCGGACGCGCGCCGTCAGTCGGTGACGCGGCTCTGACGTCACCGGGCGTCAGTCGGGCCCGTTCGGAGGCGGCGCCGGCCGGTGGCGAGACGCCGCAGCTGCTGCGGAAGGCGGGGGTGCCGGCTGGGGGCTGAATGTTGTGCCTCCAGCTGCACAATATCTGAGTAATAAGTAATGAAGTAATTAAGGTGCGCCTCCTCCGAAGTGAGCATAGCTTTTAAAAGTTTTTGAACTTCGTTCTTTAGGCATTGCGGGGTAGAATGGCTATGAAAAATGTTATATTATACATATAGTTATATTAATAAAAAACTTACAAATTAACCAAACGAATTTCCTAGATAACCTGACAGCATCTGTGAACTACTGGTGGCCGAACAAGTTTCGTCGTAATCGTGAGAAGCGTGGCACTAATGCTTTTTTTTTGTTTGAAGAGTTGTTGTTGACATTGCGAAAAGCCGAACACGATGGAAATATCATCTCTCAGTCATCTACCGCCGCAACAGTGGCAGCACGTTCTATTACGAACAACACGTGAGCTGGTAGCAGCGGTCCTGCAATTAACAAAAAAACGCACTTGATTCCTTAAAATACCAACCCTCATGCGAGTAACAGGGACAAAAGCCAAGCAGAAAAGCCGCGTGAGTTGTGATAATGATGGCGATGAGATTGTGGAATAGTCAGAGCTTTGAGTGGACAATAATACCATGGACGCATGGACCACGTCTGCATTATGCAACCCATTACGTACCCTGTTGCAACCCTTTTACGCCTCTCTTTGACCGTGCAGGAATGTAGCTGAATTTTTTCAGCCTTGTATAACTTTTCCTCTCTGGTTTAACGTCCTTTTAAAGGCCTATATCTCAGTTTCTACGCTTTTGATTCGATGGAGGGCTGTGACACTGGACGCCGCCTTTTCGAATGTTGTTCTGGGTAACAGGAAAAAAGTCAACATTTCTCAGCTGATCTCTGAACTTGGATAGGCATGAACCTCTGCTCAGTTTCAGTCACGATATGTTTAAGTGCCCCCTCAGGGCAGAGTTCGTCGTGAATGATTTGCGAATAAAAGTCCAGGCGAAACGCGTGAAGAATTTGGAATCCGAAGCGTATGTTTCGGAATAACTCAACGACCATTTTATCCAACAATGTTTAGTTACTGACTTTCTGGATGCCATAGGGTTTGCGTTTTGGCGTTAACGATGCAACTACGCATCTATGCCGTACGAAGCAGAATACTGGTAGGTAATAATCGTGGAGTTCCGCGGCTGTCTTTCCGACCCACCTGAAGCATGGCTGCTGCCAAGTGCCGATTTCTCTACTGAGCTTGGACAATCTGCAGGTTCCTGCTCCTCGTCTGTCTCAGAAACTGCTGCTGAAGTCGCCGGCTGGGATTCATGTGAGGCCCGGTCACAGTGGCAGATTTCCCCCCTTCTTCCCCTTCCTTCCCCCGACGGAGGTGAAAAGCGAAGTGACGAGCACCTCTTCGATGCTCTCTAGCCCACGGTTCCACCCACTGCACATTGCACAGAGAAGACGAAAATATCATAATGGGAAGACGTCGTCTTCAAAAGAAAAAATGTGCAGATCTAGGCCAGAGACTGTTTGCTCTGCGTGCATCGAACGAAACATGAAACAATTACAAAGCAAAACAAAGACGCAGCCCCAGGCGCTTAACCACTTAACCTGTGTGGATGACCTGCAGCGTTGCTTGTTTGCTACAAGTAAGAGGGATCTCTTGCAAAGGCAATTTTCCGAACTTTCACCATCATCATTGTCATCGTCATTGACAGAGGCAGAACGATGGATGTGCATGGGCCGTGCCTCCGAACAAGAGAAGCCCCGAGAGCGGCAGAACGCCCCCCATTACCGAGAGGGACCGCCGCATTCTGAAAATGAGCGGACCCTGTCCCGCAGAAAGGGCGCCGGAACAGAATTCAGTCCAAAAACGGGGCCACACTCCCCGCACGGGGTAAGCCTCACGTCCCGGACGGAGGTGACGTGCACCACCCGATCAGTAGCGTCGAGCGTTCACCAAGCCGCCGAGCGCCGCCGAACCGGGCCAGGGCGGCGGCGGCGGCGGCGGTGGTGGCGCGTCCAATTTCGACCGCTCCACGCCGCCTGACGTATCGGGGTTCATTTGGCCGACATGGCTCCGGCCCGGCCCGGACAATGTGTTCGCCATTCATCATGCTGCACCCACCTAATGAGACTGCGGAATGCGAACGTACCTAGCGCGGCGCCGGCGGGCGTCGACTCTCGTCGGCCCGCGGCGCTGCAGCGGCGAAGCTCCGGAGTGCCGCAGACGCCGGGCCGCGCCGGCTCCGAGCTCCATCAATAACGTGTCGAACCGTGCCGCTAAACGGCGTCCGTTCGGAGAGCGAGGTTGCACCGCCGGACAGGCCTTATAAATCGTGGCCGGCGGTCCGCGAGGCGCCCGAACGCGTCTGGTATAATCTCGGATGAAATGAGCTCCCGATGACTCCGGCCCGCCCGGTCCCCTTCTTTCCGTCAGACCGTCCCGGTAGTCCCTCACGCGGCGCGGGCGGGCGTGCCGCCGCGGCAGTTGGCGCCGCGCTGTCCGTCAAAGTAATGGGGCCGCTGTTTACCCGCCGGACCAGGTGCGTCGGACCCCGGCCGATAGACGAGGCCATTTGCTGCAAAGGAAACGGCCGGGCGGCCATACAGCGGCCGGCTCTCCTTCTTCTGCCCGCGCGGGGTGGGATGTCAACAGCTGGGCCGGTCTGCGGAGACGGACGCTGCGGATGGAGGCGCGACAGGATGGCGAGGCCGCGTCCATGAGGCGCATGAGTAATCCGGGAAATGGCAGCGGCCGGTGCGACCGTGTGGTCTCCGCTCATTGGTCCCGGCGGCTGGCAAGCTCACACGCGCGCCGATGCGTTGGATACATGGCTGTCCACCTTAAAACACACTGTTGGTGTGCTCACGTGAATAATGCCAGCGCGGGCTTTTTTCGTTTTGTCCCAAAGAGAATGAACCAAGTGGAAGGCGCCATCTTACCAGAGAATGCAAGGAATCTCCAACAAAACTTGTTGGAATGGTACTGTGCATCGCATGCTGTATTTATTAGTATATATTGCAAGCAAATGGTTCGTAATTTCTTAGCGGTGTCTTTTTAGGTGAACATGAACATGGCGGGATAAACATGAAATAAACAAACCGTATAGTGAGCCGAATACGCATTTGATGTATTTCTTAGAGATATCAGCACAATCTGAAAATCATATCTCAGACACTGGACTAAAACTACCGAAAACTATTTAAAATCATGGCATCGCCGCTCTAAGCATCCAAAAAAATGAGTCATTGCTCACCCTTGACATAACATTAACTCTGAACAGCGCGGATCATCATGTACTTTCCGTTTAAAGTTCAAATACGTCCATCATGCATGGACACAACTGGTGCATATTATATGACATGCTATTGTAAACCAGGGCAGGCCGAGCTAATTTTTATTCTAGTCGGTTCTCGTCTTTTCCAGAGCCATAAATCTTATTGTTGCGCCCTTATCATCGTCAGTTCCTTGCATCTTACCAAACGCATCATGCACAACGTGCTACATAACAAATATCCCCAAAACTTAAGGTCACCTTAAGCCAATTCTCATCACGGTCGTTCCGTTTAGCATCGTTTTCCAAACCGTGAGATGGTAACTGTCACACGAAGACGCGCGATTCCGGCGTGCCGTCAAATTTGTTGTACGCTCGGCGGGAGTAAGACGTGGGGATGATAGACCGCCCAGTACCATGCTAATATACTTACCACTAATACACTACTTCCAAAAATACTGGTATAGTACTTCCGTGGGCGAAACTTGTTGAGAAAACCCACGGCTCTCATTTTTCCCCGCAACAACCAGATCAGCTTTTCAAAGTGAGATGTTCCCTGGCATTGGAACCCGGACAGAAGATTGAGGAGGGAACCTGCAGATTTTAAGACCAGTCTATTGTTTCCTTCGATGCTTAGAGCCACCAATCGCATAGGCAATCTTGTACCTTGTCTCTTTCTGGAATCCCTTTGGCAGCGTCTTTTGTTTTTACAAGATGTTTTTCCAGGCGGTCATATGCAAAACGCACGTGCAAATTACTATAAATGTGCAATTACCTGGGCAAGAAGACGTTAAAACCGTCTATCAGGTGAGATGCGTTACCGATGGCCATTTTACCATTGCCAAAGAGCTCTTGTCGCACTGGCCATGTCTAGACATTACAAGGCATGATGTATGATTATATTATTGCAAAAAGTCCTCTTTTGCGCATTATATCCATACATCGACCTTTGCAATTATTTCACCGTGAGGACACATCTGCTTCACGTATGGAAAACAGGGATATATCTCCTCTTGTGATGAGCGAATTATGCCCCATATAGCGAGCGCCGTGTGCAAAATTGAATCTTAATTGATCTCATCAGTCAATTTAGTTTTTGAAAGCCAGCTGCGGCTGAGTTTTCCTTGTTGATAATGGGACTTAATTTGACGGTTTAATCCCTTATTTTACAATAAATTAAGCCTGTCAGAGCACACATGTGTTTTCCGGCAGCTGTAACATATTTCAAGGGCCAATAATAATTCTCAAACCGCCAGGGAGCCTGAACGTAAAGTAGTTTCGGTCGTATAGCGTCCTGGAAGATAGAGGATGCGAGGCTGAGGACAGAGGGAAGAGAAAAATGGAGATGGAGGGAGAGAGAGTGAAAGAAAAAGAGTTGCAGAGGGAAAAGAGACAAGGAAAAGGAAAGAGGAGTGGGGAGGTAAAAAGAGAGGGGAAGGCGGAAAGAGAGAAAAAGGAAGAGAGAGAGAGAGAGAGAGAGATGAGGGTTTGTAAAGCTACCTTCAATCGAGACAGCGTTCAGCAAAGGAGGGAAGATGGATGTCCGAGGGGGAAACCGACGTTAGGATGGATGAAAAACCGATTCACTCTTGTTGGGGATGTATGACCGCCAGCGGCTGCGAGCCGTCGTGGAGAGGCGGCGGGCCAAAACGGACTCCCAGTTTCACTTCAGGAATAGCTGCAGACCCTGGGCAAGACGATGCTCACCACGGCACATATACCCCGAATCCAATCTTCTCAGCTGGGGTCCTCAAACACATCTGGTTAATTAATTGTATTATTCAAAGCTCTTTGTCTTCCGACCCGCCTCCTTCCCGTCCTGCAGTGCGTGCAAAGTGTGACACCTTGATCAAGCAAAGTGCTGGAGTGAGACGATTCGAGCAGGAAATGGTGCCGTTTGCTCGAGCTGATTCCAGCAGAATGTGATCTCAGGCCGCCTGCGTGGTCTGGGCTAGGTATCACAGCAGTACCGATGCCAGGAAAGTACGTAAACCACATTGACGCATGTGGTAAATTTCTCAATACATTCCTCGCAGTACAAAAACATTCTGGAGATATTTCGAGACTTTTGAACATATTAGGACGGATACCAAGGATAGGAGAGACAGTGCTTTTTTAAAGACTTTTTCACTGCTGGACTCTCTAACCGAAAGGCACATGACATGCCACTCGGCCCAATACCAAATAAAACATATTTTGGAGGAGTCTTATAACAGCGCAGTTGGAAGAAGGTGGAATTATAATTAACTGTACTGTCTTTACGTAAAATCTGCTTCGGTTTCTGCATATTTAATTTAGGGGGATGAATATCCACAAGAAAGTTGGAGGGGTTCAGACCCTACAAATGAAAGGGAACTCAGCTCTTGGTTAAGGCTCCGTGCAACGCAAGGCAGCAAAGGCCAAAGTGATTCACGTTAGCAAAATTTACTGGCATTCAGTGAACACCTTCGTGCAGGAGGCATAATTCTGCTTTCCCACCAGCACTTTAACTCAAAAGGGAACTTTTGACTGGTGGGTATTCTTGGTGCATCCAGGCGGGACTTTGGAGTCATGCTCACCCCTTTCGTTGGGGAAGGGGTGTTAACGTGTCATTTGACATATGACATGACGTGACAAAAAAGTATTTCTAAAACATTTTTGTAATTCGCGTCGATTTTCGAAAATGGCGAAACAAAGTGGCCGAAACCAGACAGATATCAATGGCGTTAGTTAGGCGACACGGACGAAGATTTACCCCTCTCTCCCATTCTAAACACACGAGCTGAAGTCGTCCTTGGAAGGCACAGACACGAGGAGTGGTTTCCACAGGCTGAGGACCACTGGGCGAAATGTATACCATTCGGTGTGTTAAAATAAAACACAGAGGAGAAATACAAAGACGTTCCGGCCAACACGCATGTCAGAATGATAATATATGAACAATGCACGGCTAAGAGGGCGATAAGGGGGAATATCGACCTTTGTGACGCCGTTGTAGCCCGAAGGAGCAGACCGAGGCAGGCACTGTCGCCTGAAGCGAAGCTGAAAACGACAATATACCGAAGTCTGCTCCTAAATGCTATACTGACATCACAACAGTCGATCATCGGCCCTGTTGTAAGAGGAACTATGCGTTGTCCATTTTACTACATGTTGTACTCATTCAGCTGAACGGAACATCATTGGAAACCTACTCGATCCAGAGACACCATCGCCCACCGCATCCTACCGGTCATGCTGTTCGGTCGCCGAAGTACTGCTCTGTATATGGCTGATTCGTTTCAACTGTTCTGAAACGTGTCGTGCATAGTGTTCCAGGGACGCGATTGACTTGTGTCCGCTGATATGCTGGATATGTCGGCCCTCTATTCCGGCCCTGTCCAGCTCGATGATTGCTGTTGCGCGCAGACAACGGTTTTAATAGGCAAAGGAACAGGCAGGCATCCCCACTTAACGTTTCCTGGTCGTTCCCATTTTGTTTTTCCCCACCAGCTCTACTTCGTGCCGGCAGTCACAGCGTTTGTTGCATATACACGATCCTAACTCGCTGGAAGAAAAAGGTTGCAGTCTTGTGCAGCTTTCCTAGATAAAACGAAGGATTTTTACGAGCGTTCACCTCCTCTGTGGCTTACATCCTTGCCTGCGACTTGGTGTAGTCATTTCCTCTGTGGTTTTTGTCGAATCCATCGGCCGTTGTCACAAATGCAACGTTGTTCTCATCTCGATGGAAATGAAACCAATCTGGCGTCCTTTCTCTTGCCTTTTCACGCCCACTTTTACAAAAAGGCAGCGTAGTGAGGAGAAACATCTTCTGTTGAAGTCCCACAGGAGCTTCCGCCCAGTTATGCCGAGAGAAACTCTTAAGTGTTGTCAGGTCGCTGTCACGTATTGGTCTTTCATGGTCTATGGACCCAAGACCATCACTTTTGAGCATTTTCAGCGCCTTTTTAAATGCCTCGTTGTCTCCTGGAAACTTCATACCGTCCCCATATCTAGCGACTTCTCATCTTTTACGAACATTTTCAAAGCATATCTGAGACTTTGGAGGCTTTTTCCTTTATAACTTCGCCCATCTTGCTTCTTGACCAGGACAAAAATGCCTTTAAAGTTTCGTTAGTACCTTCCCCTGGAATTTTGTCGAAGTGATGACCTCTTGCTTCTACAGTATAAAGAAAAGTCCCATTCTAGATTTGACGATGCGCTTTGAGTTGACAGATTTGCTTTTCCCTGATGCAAAAGCAAACATTGTGTTTTTCTTGTGCCTTAAATATGAGTTCATTTGAACAAAATTGCTGCTTTTTCTCATACATGTTGCCAGATGCCAGTGGTATATGCCAAAATTCGACAAACTCCGCCCCCCCCCCACCTGAGAAAAATATTGGCTATTTTCTTGATATTTATAAGAGACAAGTTGCACCACGTGATACTTGTGCTACTAAGGCACGGCCAGGAGACAGGGCGAAATATCGACCGGCATACTTCATCAAAAAACTCTTAATCATGTAACAAACCTCTTTACGTTTTACCTTGTCTTTTTGTATCTGACAGTCTTTTATAAAAATAAATGGTACCGCCCGCTACGTCTCGCTTTCTCACAGCGTACCGCAGATACTGTACCGTCTCATTTTTATGCTCAGCGGCACAGTCTACCGCCCAGAAAGCTCAGCCCAATCCACCGATATATCCCAGTTTTTGAAACGCCACTCGGAAACTGCGAGGGCTAGAAAATCACGCAAGTCAGTCGCACAAGATGAAAATCATACATCGAGCCTATTCAAAAACCAGTCCTTAACGTTGTTCGCATATTTAACCATTTTGTTATTTTTTTTATTTTTTTTTTTTATTTATTTTATATATTGATTATCTATTTTTACTTATTTTAACACATATTTAACCTCTCTGATGCAGGGACGTAGCCAAGGGAGGGCGCATGGTGGCCATGCACCCATGAGTCAAGCGGTTTACACTAGATATAGCCATTTCGCACGAATGCGGAATAGTGGTCAAATATATGTTGCAGAATGTGAAATTGCTGTTTTTTCCTATAAACTTCGTCATTTGTCAGTGGTATACAACAAAATTTGGCATTTGCCCCCACCCGAAAAAAATCCTGGTTACCTGCCGTATTTGATACCGTAGCTCTCGCCAGTACATTGGGGGTTATTGCGTCTCCCCTGAGGTTTTTCACAAGTTTCCACAGAACAACTACTCAGACCGTGTTGCAAATTTCCATAGCTGAGTTAAAATTCTGTCACGCACTTTAGGATAACGTTAGGTTAAAATCTTAACGAACCACCGGCCTATCACTTCTTTCTCGATGGCATACCATGAAGAAATGGATAGGCGGCAGCCGTCTCCGTCAAGCAAACGTATTAAGTGTTTTTTTCGAAGTCATTCTTACTCAATGTTCCATTCGCAATGCTTGCTTTTGCAGTTGTAGCAACTGGCTATTTACATTAAAGTTCCATCTGTGTCCTGATAAACTGCTGAATAGGACTGTATGCCAGATGTTGATGGGAAATTCAATAGACTGTTTCCAAACGACGATTTTCAGTTCTTGGTCGCAAGACTGAAATGGGGCCGCTCGTAAATATACCGGTTCATGAACTATACTATTATATCAAAAGGCGGTCAAGGGGCAAACCTTATGAAAGTGGCTGGTTTTTGTCTAGTAAAGCGTCAAATGTTAGCTGATTTTAAAGCACCGGGCTTCATAACAGCACGTTTTCGATGCGTGTCAGTAATTTATGGAATATTACTTTCCGAGAGTTTTCAGCAAGTCATAGGTAAATGCAAGACTTCTGTTTGGCTGGCGTTCGACTGCTCCTCAGAGAGTTTTGCTACAATGGGTTCTGGATATCGATTGTGGAATTAACACATTAACTGTTCAGGTGGTGAATTATTTAATGCTCTCCAGGGTGTGACACGTGTTGCCACTCTGCTTTGTCTCATTGAGTGTTTCATTGGGCTGCTTTCTGTTTCGTGACCTCAGTCAGACGCATGCCGTGAAGGACTAATACGGCTAGTGCCCGAACAAGGAGAACTGGCTGCCGATTTTTGAACCTCCCTCTCTCCTCCCTCTCTCTCTCTCTCTCTCTCTTTCTCTCTCTCTCTCTCTCTCTCTCTCTCTCTCTCTCTCTCTCTCTCTCTCTCTCTCTCTCTCTCTCTCTCTCTCTCTCTCTCTCTCTCTCTCTCTCTCTCTCTCTCTGTTGGGGGCATAGGCTCCGTCAGTGGGAGGACGCTCCCGACAACTTTACCGCATTTCGTCGCATTTCGCATCGGAACGAAACGCATTAAGAGCCTCGATTTTCACCACCTCCATCCCCCATCTCTTGATTCGTGGCAGATCCTCACGTTCCTTAGACTTCAACGCTCTCTACCTGTCTGTTTGAATGCGGAATTGGAACTGAGCGCTCTTTAACCCTTGTCGAGCCCGGGGTTCACGACAGTCCCCCTCCGTTTCTCCTTAGATGGCCAGAAAACGAAGAGGGGCGGAGACATGGAACTTAGCATAATTTTTCTTGCATTCTTTTGACGCATTGCGCCCATTTTTTACTTCAAGTCACCTTGGGTCACTGAGCCATAACAGGTAAAGTAAGACCATGTCCCAGAAAAAGTCAAGCGTCGGAACGTTTTGCGAAATGTTTCGACTACTCTGAAACGTCTCTTAATGGAAGGGAACGTCTTGCAGTTATAATCGCGTGGCCGGTGCTTATCACTGATGTTTAATTTTTGTTTTTGGGATACTATTTGTGTTTCCCATACTGTTTCTTCTTATCGACAAATTGTATGTGTACGCGTGTGACTGCGTTACGTAATACCTCATCTGGCTTTTCCTAAACTTTTTGTTTGTGTTATTTTATTTCCTTTTTATTTCATTATTATATAGCCATTAGACCTCCGGATGTAATAGCCACACGTTTTCTTTAGTAAGAGTAGAATTCCCAGTGGCTTACAATACAATACAGTATAATACAATACAATTAGCACGAAACTTCCTATATACAAATATACAAATCACAAGTTATATACAAATCCTAGCAGGTGCAACAACTCTGCTGTCTTGAAATTTTTGAAGCTGCAACGTCAGTGGCCTTAGGTCAACTAAAGCTGTAGTCCTTTTTAAGTTATCAGTTGGGATTGTGGGTTAAGATGGGTGCTTTTGAAGTTCGTGTATACGCCCTGGTGCTTCTCAAGTCTTTTGAAGATGTAATTTTACCTTTCTATCGTGACCTGAGGCCAGTTCGCGTTTTATACCGAATTTTCAGCACTGCGACCAAATATAATTCATAGATTTAAAGTCCTTAACCCTATTCCCGGAGGGCTAGACGGTATGGCCGATTCCCGGCAGGGGGGGCGGATTGGGCCCCCCCCCCTGAGATCTCGAGAACTACTTATCCGATTTCATCGCAACAAACGGCAATCGATTTGCCGTGACGTGAACTACATTTTTATAAAAAGAAATTTCCAAAATTTTGAAATTTGTCGATACAGGGGGGCAAAAATGTCAAAATGGGGGGTACTTTTTGACTTCTTATAACTCCGTTGTTTATAGACCGATTTCGATGAAACTGGCATGAATCGAGAGATTATAAATAGGGCTTTTACCATGGGTATGCAAATTTGAAATTTTAAGAAAATTCATGGGCGTTCACAGGGTTTCAAAAATAGGGGGATTAGTTTTCTAATAACGGAATGAACAAAAGAGGCCAAAACACTTTTTTAGCTTTTGCTAGTCATGTTATGCTAAAGAAGTACAAATCACATCACAATGTTTGTATAATGTTAGCATAGGCGGTGCCAGGGACATGAAAAAGGGGGAACTGTCATGGTCACACGTTCTTCAGATCAACTTGTGACCTTTGACCTTAAATGACCTCCAGTGACCTTGGGGTCACTTGGAATGATGTTGTGCATTCAGTATTATCTGTAAACGTTTTTAATCGATTAAATTCACTCTATTCCAAAGAATTCATTTTTTGGCTTTTGCGATATAGGGTACGCGCACTGACATTTTAGGTCATAGCTCCGTGACCCGACCTAATATCAAGCTGAAACTTAGTACACAAGTAGAGGGCACCCTTCTACGTCATATTTGTTCCGGGTTTGGCATTTGAAAAAACGGCGCCGAAATTATTGCGAAAAAACAAATTTTGACTTTTGACCTTGACCTGACCTTGTAGAGTGACCTCAGATAAACAAAATTACATATGCACATTACCCAACTATTTAGCTATACATTCATATAAAATTTTAAGTTTTATCTTAAAAACTCTGTTTTTGGCAGACATTTTCCTTGTACCCTCAACATGGCCAAAAATGGCCTGAGGTGCCTCCCAAAAACGTTGCCTGGCTCCGCCCCTGAGCAAAATAGAATTTCGAAATCTTGTCACGGCGCGTAGAAGGAATAGCTAGGAAAAGTGACCAAGTTTCGTGAAGCTGCGTTAAAAAGCCTAGAATTGGCAAGCAAAAAACCCAAGGGGGGGCGGATTCCGCCCCCCTGCCGGGAATGGGGTTAATGTTTGCCAGCCCTTACGTGTGCTTTAGAAGCACTAGTATATGACAAGAGATTCCTGCCGAAAACCAGCTTAATCCCCTATGGCCCAGACTGACCTAATTCGACATTGTGAAAAATTGTGCTTGTTTTCAATGCAGAATAGTGTTGTTATTTCGGAAACATTCAAACCAATTTCCGACCAAGTTTCGAAGAGGAAGCAAAACAAGTGTCCAAGGTTGTCCAAGATCCAAACCTCTCCAAGAAAACTCCGATTTTTTTTTTCAATTTTAGTACCTGTTTCCGGTTTGCAAACAGCCAGGACTATCTGCATCTCCAGGCTCGCAGCCAGCATTCTCTTAATTAAGGAGAAGGCGGAGCTCAGTGTGAACTGAAACAATATAAAACCACCTGCTGGAAAGACAGTGTGCAATGGTTTTCACAAAAAACGCGGGCCTAGGGAGGGGGGCCCTTCCCCTTGGCCGCGCCCATGCGTATTCGGTTAAAGGAAATAGGAAGGATGAAATGAACATGTCTCCCAATTTTTTAGGCCTGTAGCGCTGGTCATTAGGTGGAATGCGTGGGAACTATGACTGATATCCCATAAACAAAGCTCCTTCCCCTTCCCCCACTCTCTGCATTTCTTCGTCTCGCACCTACGTTTTTGCTTACAGATATAGTAGCAAACAATTAGATCATTATGTGCGGTCATCAAAATGGATATTTTTACATGTGTGGTTCGTCCTGCGTCGTCTTCCCAGCATTAAATTTGTGTGAAACATTGTTCTTAAAAAAAACTGCCCACTGCTGGCGATTTTTTCGAAATCTGGCAGCTCTTTAGATTAACGGGCAGCCACACGACAACAAACGTGGCACATCTTCCTAGGCTATCGAGCAAAATAGGACTGACAACATTAAGAGGGCAGTCTGTGTGGCGTAATATGGTAAATGATGCGTATGGCTGGGAACCTAATCATTTTGTATAAATAAATGAGGTATGTCATTGGTGAGAGGAAAGTAAACGTGAGCCGAGAGATTTGCCAAAACTCATAGGGAAAGGTGTGCTTGAGCTATGTAACACGTCATGAATGCTACGTTGCAGTTCGCATGTACTGTGAAATATCTATGGAGCATCTGCAAATTATTAGACCCGTTTCTGGTTCGCATTGCTATGAAATAGCTGTACGCCTTCCATAGGGTGCGTGTTGTACTTACATTTCTTGGGTTCATGGGTAACCCCAGTAATCTTAATACTGAACATTGTGCCTGTAGGCAATACATGAGAAAATGGACCTAAAAGCGGATTGAGCACTCTCAGCAGTTTCATAAAACTGCATTAATGTATCATTTGTATTTCATGGCTTACTAAAGATCATTTAGTCTTGTCTGTTGGTTTATTTTTGTTGTTGTTTTTTTTTTGTTTGTTCTGGCATATGGGCGCGCAATATATTGTGCTCAATTTGAATATGATAATGCCATTAAAACTGTAAACAATGTGACATATTCCAGTTTTCACTTAGAAGTCCAGTCTGACCAGCAGTAGTCTTGTTTCACTTCAGATGTATGCAATAAGGGTATGAGCATTTTAAAACACGGGAATGAATTGGGTATACAAGGTGCAGAAACCTGGTTAACCATGGTGTTGAGGAACTATCAAAATGATAGTTCTGTGCCATGTTTGGAGTTGAGTTAATGCTGGGGTTTTAAGCAACATTTGGTTGTGCCACATTTTTTGGCAGTTCGTTTGCAATACACTGTTCAATTTTCCTAGAAACAAATGCTCCGTTCAACAAATTTTCGATTCGGAAATCGGAAAATTTTGGAAAAATCGGAATTCGGACTGCGATAATCAACATTAATGTATGCGTACACACCTTTTATTATAATAGTTTAAACATATAGAACAGACAACGAATGATGAGACCTACACCTATGTTTCCCTTCTGCCCAGTTTTTACGGTCTCAGTCCTCTTCTTTTTGGTCGTTAAAATAAAAACCCTGACTGAAATAAAAAAAAAACAAAAAACTCATTGCTGAAATAATTTCCCGTCAAATATTAGGTTTTTACATTACAACCGCGCGCGCCAACCGGTGTTCGTATGACTTACATGAAGCAAATGTTTCGGGGCATGGGTTTTGTGATGTAGAACGTATACCACATGAGCCAATGTAAGATTTTATGCTACGTCGTCTCAGATCAATGGAAAAGCGGCAGATGATACGCCAAACAACCGAAACTCCCTACCTATATGCGTTAAACGTTTGACCTAATTTGATCTTGTCTGACCTTAATATGATAGCTGCAGACTTGATATGCATCATAAGCACACTTCCGGTGTGATCTAGGTAAAACAGTCTTTGGTAATGGGACATAAAAGTTCGACTCCTGCCCTTATAAAAAGACAACAATTTTCCCTCACTTTAAGTCTTGTGTAAACGGGCTAGCCACGTAAGCGAGTTGTTACGGCTTTTTGACAGAACGATTAGCTGATCAGCTGATTTCAAATCAGCTGATGAAAAAATCAGCTGATTTGACCTAAGCTGACCTTTGGCGACCTCAGTATTGACCTGATTGGACTGAATCTGAGTGTCTTCTTTGAGTTATGCGAAAGGCATTCCAGCAATGATTTTATTTTTCCTGGGTGACTCATAGGTCTCGAGATGTCGGGGGAGGTCTCATGACCTCCCCGGCCCGGCGAAGGTGGATCCGGAAGTCAGCCTGGCGACGACCGGTTTTGTCTAGTCTGTTACTATATACGTCTTTTGGATATTTGTCCAAGAGATAACTAATGCACCATACTATACCACCAACCAAGTCAAAGCAGCTCTATTTCTCTACGACCGGAGGGGCTGGGTTCTTCCCAGTCCCGTGACAGGGGGTGCTAAACACACCTTTGGTGCACCCATGATGACAATGCACCGCGAGGCCGTAACCATACAAGTTAAAAGGGATGCGTTTCCGTGGCCGGCCTGGGTTCGTCTTGGCGAGATCCACTGTCCATGAGAAGCTCCGAGTTTTGGACCATTCTGTCTGTCCGAGACAGGTCATTCGGCCCGGAACCGTCCTCTGTATTTAGGGCGGAGTATTTGTCCCCGGACAGTGATCAACATTCAGGACAGACCGTCCAATCCTGGCCGGTCTTCTTCATCCAAAGCAGACCACCCAGCCCTGGTCGGTCTTCTATACCCAGGGCAGACCATCCAGTCCTAGACTGGCCTGGGTAATCTGCTACATCATGGGTGCTCTGGGCCTGGGTGCTTTGCGCCAGAGTAGACCACGCGGTCTTGGGCGTTCCTCTGCGTCCAGAGCAGACTTCTCGGTCCTGGGTGATCCTCTGGTCCAGAGCACACCACTCGGTCCTGAGTGATCACCTGCGTCCAGAGCAGACCACCCGCTCCTGGGAAGTCCTCTTCGTCCAGGGCAGATCAGCCAGTCCTGGAGCGTCCTCTGTGACCAGGGCGGCGGCGCGGGTCGTCCGGCCGGCGCCGTATGGCCTATTCGCATGTCAGCGGTCGTTTGAGCGGCGCCGGCCGGCGGCAGTGCGTGAGAGCGGGCCCGGCTGCTGTTGGATGGGTCTTTGTGCGGGAGGAGGATCGCGGCGGGATTATCGCACGGGCCTGCACCGGCGCGTGGCCGGTGAGAACTGCGTGCTGGAGCCGGGTACAGGTCACTCACGCCCGGACTATACGGAGCCGCGGGAGAGACGAGGCGGGCAGAGGCGGGCCGCTGATCGAGACGAGGGGTAAGCGATAGAGAGGCACGGGGCGGATGATATCGGAACGCCTTGTTACTGGAGGTGGGACACACGTCTGTGAATACATGATTCACCGTCACTAATAATGGCATGAGGGGTTTGCGGAAGATGCGAGTGGCTTCTATTAGTATTGTGTTGAGCAAATCAGGTAAATCCACATACGTATATGGCTATTACGCGCCTACGTCAATATGAAATGAAAACAGGCATGTCATTTTTGGGAGGAAGAATCTCAGGCATACCGCAGACAAATACACACGGGAAACAGTCAAAGCACCAGCGGGTCGAACAGGCCGCGGAGATAGAGAGAACACAAAAAATATGTCTGTCAGAAGCCGGAAAAATGCTCACGCAACCCCGCAGCATCATTTCTCTGTGGCGTTTTCTTTTTAACTGATGCAGACCCATACGTCTCAGATCAGATGGGAGTCTGTTGAATTTGCTTGATGCGTGTGTTAGTCTTCTATTTCCCGATATCGATTTTGCACGTGGACGACGGAGCTGTCCAGTGTGTCTGGTATTGTAATGGTTTGTAACCCGAACCAACATATCCGATGTATGGTAAGATGATGGCTGGCAGAGATGAGGAAAGAATGGCATTGCCAGAAGATGATCGATGGGAGAGAAACATTATTGGGAATCCTTTTAAATTTAAGCAGAGGACAGCGAATCATTGTTCATAAAAAAGTGCTGAGCTCACCAACTTGCACCGCTCAATGAGTGCTGACCCAAGTCCTACGCTCATTTTGAAGCTCTTATGGCCGCTAAAATTAGCACTCGGGCGTCCTTTTGGCCACCTTGGTTATCTCGCAGTGGCAGTAAAATCAGGGTCATAAATGTGCCAAACTGCTGGCGGGTTCCAAAGAAACAGCCACAAGAAGAAAAAGCTGTTGGCTAAATTTAACCCTGGTAAAGTTGGCACATTTAAGAAGGATGTGTAAAAATGTTACGAGCTTTTTACCTACCAAAAAGAAAGACAGAACTGCTCAGATAATAAAGTCGGGCTTCAGGAAAGTATAGAACTGTAATGAAAAGAGACCAGTTGTGTCAAAGTGTGAGCACTGGAAGCGTCGGACAACAGCTTTTTTCTATCAGAATCTCGGTTTTAGACTAACAACGTATATCACGTATCTTTCACAGCTGGGTGCTGACATTTGACCTCATAGCACTGCCAATTCCGCCAGCATAGCAAAATATGACCTAAAGTCAGCAAGGTAATCATTCGATCCTCGAGAGCTTCCATCCAGAAAGTCAACACCGATATCTCAACCAGCGCCTTTCCGCTATGCATGTGTTCTTTGCTGCACGCATCTGCGTGGCTCAGGAACACGTATTTCGTTTGCATCCCCTCTGATAAGCAAGCATTAACGAAGCCGAGCGCCGTCCGTGCGGCCTTGGGTCGCCAGCTGACGCTCCCCCTTCCCCCCCCCAGGGCCCCTCTGCTACCCTGCGCCGGCCTCGCCGCCGACGACGCGCAGTCCCGGGCCCGTTTGGGAGGAAACGCGGGGCGCGCGTGCGCCGGCCTCGTCTACAATGCGCCGCGTTCGCCGGCCGGTCGGCGGTAATGACTGTGCGCCCACTCGTGATCAATGGTTATCGAAGTGGACCGCAGCCGTCGCAGGCAGCCGGGCCGCATCGCTCAGCGTGAATTCACGCTAATGGAACCTATCAGTTAGGCGGCCGGCGAGGTGAGAAGGGTCGCCGACACAGTCGTCCGTTCTCTGCCTCGCCATCGGGTGGACCCACTCTGTCCGCCTCCCTCCAGGACCGACGGTATACAGCGAACCCAGTCGCAGACGGAACACCAGCCGCCAACCGGACAGGAGGCCTCAGACGGAACACCAGTCGGACAGGAAGCCGCAGGCGGGACACCAGGCGGACAGGAGGCCGCAGGCGGGACACCAGGTGGACAGGAGGCCGCAGGCAGGACACCAGGCGGACAGGAAGCCGCAGGCGGGACACCAGGCGGACAGGAAGCCGCAGGCGGGACACCAGGCGGACAGGAGGCCGCAGGCGGGACACCAGGCGGACAGGAGGCCGCAGGCAGGACACCAGGCGGACAGGAGACCGCAGGCAGGACACCAGGCGGACAGGAGGCAATACCGGCCGGACAGTACATTTCAGATGAGACCAGACAGGAAAGAGTGGTGTGTCACCTATTGTCGATCACGAGTTTGGGTATAATGATGCACAAGCCTGAAGTGTGCTGCAAACTTCCTACATTCTTATGGGACATTTTGAGCCCCGAGAGGTGCGTCACTCCTCATGACCATCGTTTTTAATTTGTAATGGCATTTTCATCCATGGAACTAGAATATGTCCCTATCTGCCTTTGAATTTGTTCCTGAAATATGTAAGAGGGCATATTAAATGTTAATAAATTAAAAGTATATCAGGAATGCACGTTCTTTTTGCTACTGGACGTCCTTTTTGCTTCTTTTAGCACTGTATTGCTGCATGAAAACAACTTTCGATCTAAACACCTCTGTATTTCCAGGTTATTAACTCGGCACATCATGGAGTATTTCAACATCCACGGCCGCCTGGCGAACGTTGAAAATGAATCCTTCCTGGCATCTTGGCAGCTAACAGCCGGACCTCCATCTCTCCAACACCAATGGATAGGGCGTGCTTTCCTAATCTCTGATCGTGAGAAATGACCTCTTACGTTGAACTACGACTGTGATTTCGCACTGGTGTTTGTACTAGGCTATTGATTGATTACGTTCCTCGCAAAGTACGTAAGCAAAAAGGGTCGTCAGGTGTTATAAAAAACCCAAATAATGGCTGTACATTCGGGGATTGGGATGCAAGTGTCTAGGCCTCCATTTTTCCAGATATTTCAATGTAAGTCATATAGCAACGGCTTGAAACCAACTCAGACCTCTCTCAATAATCTTCAGAAATCTCCAACCATGCTCCAAATGTTTCGACGTAAATGGAGATGACTTTGTCAGTCGGATCAGCGATCCCACTGAACAACACATGTCAACTTATGCCGAAATAAGTGTTCGTTTTTTAACATTTGTTTTTTGTATTGTTTCATATCCATGGCATATTACAACATGAAGCATATTTATTTTATATCTTATGGAATAAGCTCAGTATATAAACATATACATATATATATATATATATATATATATATATATATATGTGTGTGTGTATATATATATGTGTATATATATACATATATATATGTATATATATATACAATTCTGCTGCCTGGTAAGGTGTCAGAAGACCAGGAAAGCTATCCAAGCACATCCTATGAGAGATTTGAAATTCCGGCCGTGATGTGATGGCCGGGCGTGTCTTTGCGGTGGCCAAACACTAATAATACGATCACAGTCCTGGCTGCTCCTCCCTATTCGGTTTCGTGTCTCTCTCTCTCTCTCTCTCTCTCTCTCTCTCTCTCTCTCTCTCTCTCTCTCTGCCTAATTTAACTGACGCTCACCAGCGTATCGCGTGTCGCGATACCTGCGTCTAGAATTACTGAATCCTGGCGTACAGCAGCAACGCTCGGTCGGCGCGGCTTGGCGAATTCGGGCCGTATCCGACACAGCCGGCGCCAGGCGGCCCGGCCCGTTACGAGTCATACACAACACAGTGCTGGACGGATCACTGTTGTTTTAGTACATTTAAAGACAACGTTAGTTAATTGTATTGCAGCGATGAAACAATCATGATACCCGATTCCACTGAAGCTCAGTTGTAACTGGTATCATACCTTTGAAAACCCATAACAATATACCTAATGACCCTAAAGTAAGAGTGCCCGAGTGGTGCCAAAGCCCATTAGCGTTCTGACGTCACAGCACAAGAAGTTTTTTTCAAATACGTAGTTCTAAAGTCCAGGTACGTATCGGCATTTTTCTCCTGCACAAAACAATGCAACAAAATATGGATGATATGGATATGCGGAAATATGGATAAATATGGCTTATTTCATTGCCCAAAATGTGAAACATGTCTGTTATTGAAAAGGGAAAGAATGTAAGCGACACCCGTCATCATGAGCCCCGCTAGGTCCCGTACTGTTTTATTTTTAGATATCATGGACCTACAGATATTGGATTACCTAACACATTCAAATATGAGGGCGACAAATGCGGCATAAGCACATTCAGGGAACGTTCCTGATCCGCAGGACCGACATCTCGTCAGCAAATCCGTCCCAAACACACATTATCGGCCCCCAAAAACAAAGTTCATTATCCAATGTGACGCGACACCAAGCACTTCACTGTTACGGCGAAAGTTGACGCGATGCATAACCCGATAACGATAACGACACTTCCATCTTCCGCTTCCCGCAAATACGGCCTTGTTTTCCCGCCGGAGGGGCAAACTTTAAACGAGATTAGGCGCTGTCGCGAGCCGCGCCGCCGTCGCAGCGGCACAATATCCGCGCGCCGTCACCCGCCGGCCGCCCACCTCGTCGTCGAATACACGGCCGGCGGCGGTTTCGGCGCGCGCGGCGCCATAACTCATCGGCGCGCCATTTCTCAGCGGCCGCCTCCGACTCGACTGGAAAAACGGCGCACCACTCCACTGCGGGCCGGCCGGGCCTCGCCCGGAAGGGGTGGCGAGTGGCCAGTCTCTGCATAGGTCCCGGCCTCGGCCACAGCTCAGAGGTGAAGACGCAGTTCGCGGAGGCAGAGGACACCGGCTCGGCGTCCGTGCGGCGCGCGGTTCGGCGACAGTGCAGGCGAAGCTCTCCTGGCCGCATTCAAGTGAAGAAACCTTCATCACTCATTTCGTTTCTGCTCCAATGGGCTTCGTTGAGAAAATGGGCGAAGAACTTACAGGGAGGAATGATAAAAGAAAATTGGGTGGTCGTTAATTTTCTCCGAGACCGTCTAATATCCGAGGGATTGTGCTCCCTGGAGAAGTCATCTCATTCCATCGGCAGCGCAACAACACATGTGAGCCCACCTGTTGTAACCTCTCAGCTTTTGTTAAACCCTCGCTCCCTCTCTCTCACGCACCTATTTCCGACTCTGGCTTTTCTTCCTCTTCCCCTCTTCTCGCCATTCTCTCTCACACTTTCCCGCCTCAAAACCCTTTCTCTCTCTTTCTCCCTCTCCCTTCCCTCTCTTTCGTCTTCTTTCTCTCTCCACTCTCTCTTCTCTCTCCCCTTTCTTTCTCCCCTCATTCCCCTCTCTCTCTCTCCTCTCTCACATTCCCCACTTTCTTTCTGACGTTCTGCGTACCGCTCTGTTTTCTTTTACCATCTCACCCTTTTTTATACCTACGTCCGAGTTGACCAGACCTCTTCCGTTGCCAGTAAAACTAACGTTCAGAGCTGGAACTTTCTTCAGTCTCTGTGACTTCACGTGGCAGAAGACGCCGCGCAGTGCTCCAATTAGCAGTGGCCACCTCCGAGCCTCGCCATTATCCCGGCTTCGATCGCTCCACGGCGGCGTCGGCGATAGCGGTGTTTCGGCGACGTCGTCGCAGTTAAGTCGGCAGCTGGCCGCCGGAGCTGCAGATGGTAGCGTCGTGGGGCCGGCCGTTCGGGTATTGTAACCGAGCGGCGACATGCACCACGGCCGTGAGGCGGGCGATGTTTTCCTGCACTTACAGCCGCTGCGGCTGGGCGATGCGCTTCCTCATGCGTCAGCATTACAACTGTAGACGGGAAATGTAGACGGGCACTGAGGGTTTTGTCGGCAAGCACACCTGATGCCTTTCTAGTGCGGGTTATGATGCCCGATCGTAGCTTATGATTCTACAAGGTTGATGACGCAGTTTTTATACTACTTTGGCCTTGTAATGATGTGGTCCCAGAAGTACTTGTGATGTTTTCTTGATCATGCTCCAGGCAGTGTCGTCTCCGTTCCATGCAACGGTGTCGTGCTTTCGCTCCGGTCAGTTTTCGTTTCCTCCAGTTCCACCCTACAGCGTCACCTTCTCCCCACAGTTACAGTTCTACTCTGACAGTTTCCCGGCCCCACTCGGTCAGCCCCCGTGTATCCCGGCAGTCTTGGCAGAGTCTCAGTCCCGCTCCCGGTGGCTCAGCTCCCCTTCCCCCGTCCCTCCCGTCCCACCAGCACCCCGATCTGACGGTACCGGCGGAGCTCGGGTTCGGGCTCTGCCGGAGAAGGTCCGCTCCCATCTGCAGCCCTCGTTGCCTCGCCGGCCGCCGGCGCCAAGCCGGGCCTTGCGTGTCAGCTCCGCCCGCCGCCAGCCGCCGAGCTCGCCGGTCCCCCGCTCTGTTTAATTTGCATTCTGCCGGAATGTCCTGCGGCAAAGTTCGCTAATCCTCGGCGAGAGGCCGGCTTCGCCTGACTGGAAACGTCTCGGAGGAGACCCCGGTGATTACGAGCATCGCCATTGTGAATCGGCTCTTTCAGACGGCATCCGACCTCGCCACGGCGCTGTTCAGGACCTGATTAGGAGGCTGGCATGCAGGGAGCAGCGAAGGCGAAGGTTCTTTAGGTATTTGTAGAGGCTTTGAGATTGATCTGAGCCAGCTCGTAAGCTCCTTACGGAATAATGGGTTTATACAGAGTTGACGACACTACTTTTAACATCTGAAAAAATCCGAATCAGTCAATCCTTATATGACTTGGAACTAGCTGTGACAGGGGACTGATGGTATGCAAAACTAAGGTTCACTACTGAATTTGCGATGCGAGGCTTCTAAATCCCTCTGCACTTCCCATTTTGCAACTGTGCCGCTTTCGGTTCTGTCTGCTTTTGAAACTGTTCTTTGTTCTTTAAAACAAAAGCAGAATGTTTTTGTTTTATTCTCCTCAGCATTGCAGATGACAAGCGAAATTGCATAATTTGGACGATACGACTGTGTCTTAAATTCTGTATTTTCAACGACACGGATACTTGGTCTGGATATCTGGATATCTGGCGCTGAAAGTACAACAAAGCCAAAATGGCCATTTTTCTCGTTTGGCACCGAAGGTTAGAGACGCACGACGTGTGCTTTTGCATATACTCGATGCGATGGAATTTGCTGTATATTTTCGTTTCGGTTGAAGTCTTTTTGAGTCTCTATAAATGGTTCACTGCGATAACGACGACAGCGTCTTGGAACTGAAACAACATTGAAAACGAAAAGTGCCTATTTTTACGAAATAGAGCCTTTTTGAGTTGTGCGTGCGCGAAGTAAGTTATGCGGCTGTGAACTTATTCAGCGGCTGAAGCCGACAAAGTATTTTACTCTACGAAAAGACGATTGCAATGGAATACCTGAGAAAGCTTGTTCTGGATGGATAATGGTAAGTCAGAAGGATCTACCATACATGGTGCACGCTTCGTCACAAAATCATCAGCCTTTAAATAGTGTCGTGCTGTAATCGCTAACTTACGTTTCGTTTGTGGTGCTGTAAAAAAAAGAATGCACAGACAATGCGCGTGGACGACTAAAGAAAGCTAGACAATGGATAAATTTCCTATTTGTTACTTTCTTGCGCATTAATTTGTTACGTTGTTATGTAATAAAATATTATTATTGCGTACAGCCAGTATTAACGCGCATGAGAATCTCAAATCGTGACAACAATCTTCCCTCCATGCCGAACTAGACTGTATTCAAGTTTCTGTCGAGTATTTGAGTTCTTGTTCGCAATGTACCTTCCATCCGCCGGGGAATTTTCATCTTTGCCTTTCTCCGCTCCCAGCTTCTGACCACCTCTCCACTTGACGTGCGCGAAACCACTCGGGAGAATGGATAGCCTAATCGTGTTGGCCTCACATGCGTTACTACTCTCATTTGGAGCGCGCTTGGTCGCGCTGTGTGAACCGGTGACAAATGATGGCCACCGCGGGGACCGCGCCGACTGCCGAGGAGTTACGAAATACCGCGACGCCGCGACGGAGAGGAGAACGTATCGGAAAAACCTCGGAACACCGGAGACTGGAGCTGGTGCCGGAAACGGCTGCGGGACGTCAAACAAGGAACGAGCTCAGCTGACGTCGGGAGGAGGTGGTGGCAACCTTTTGTTTGCCGTCCTGTATGTGCAGATGTCGTTGCGAACAGGAGATGAACACGGGGGCTGTCACGGAACTTTGAAATAACCGCGGCCGTCGCCACCCCCTGCGAATTATCTAACTCCAACCAGTCCCGAGTTCTCACCCCGGCAACTAGTCTCAGCAACACGATAAACCTCTGGTGCGATGTCTGCTCCGTCTGCGCGGTTTTCCGTCCCGGACGATCTCGCGGCGCGATGTCTGCCCGCTGCTCAGTCGGGCCCTCTGCCGGCCGCCGTGCTCACGGCAGACGACGGCTGCTCTCTGCCGCCGCCGCCGCCGCCGCCGCTCGATACTAACCGGCGCCGGGCCGGTTGTAATCGTGTACGAGCGCGCCCCAGGTGGGGACGGCGTCATTAATGCCCCCCGGGCGCGATCGTGCCCGGGGGGAACGCCGGCGGCGGCGGGGAGGAGTCGGTCCGGCAGCTGACGGCCGCCGGCCGACCGCGCGGCTCGTCAGGCACAAGTTGCCGGTGTCGACGCCGGCCGAATGGCTTCTGTCGCGGACAGCGAGCAGCGTCTGCGGCCAAAGTTGAGCAGTTCCGGGCCGGTAGCGCCGCCGACGGTGCCTCCGTGATGGGCTACGGGCGACACGTGGCGGCGCACGTCGCCGGGGCACGTGGCGGGGCACGTGCGGGCGTCCGGCGGGAGGGACTCTGGAAGAGCGGCTCCTCGCCAGGCCTCTGTCGGACCGCAGCAAAGTCGGCTCGTTCGACGTGAGCTTGGCATCGCGGCATGCCGACGGTCTGGCCGGTCTGGGTCGGCAGCGGCCGCGCTGTAGTGTCTGTCGTGGTGCCGAATGAGACAAAGAGCGGTATTTGTAGGAACAACAAGCTTGCTAAGTGAACACTGCCTTATTTATGTTCTTTGAGGAAGCAAGTTTGCTCGTTCTTTTTTATTTTCTACCATGCTGCTTAATGCGAAACACAATCCAGAGTGTCCAAAAGACAAACATTTACGACCCAGATGTGCTTGACTCGAAAATGTCTTGTTATGATTCATTGCATGGACAGTCCAAAATCTGCCACGATATTGAACGACGGATACATTTTCAAAACATGCCTGTGATTCAGGGGCGGCGCTGGGCCTTTGAAATGGGTAAACAAGTCAAAAACCGTTCTGGGCTTCTACTCGTTCAATGGTATCTTATCCCTCTAATTAATTGGTTCAACATCGCACATGTCAAGTCGTTGCCATTTCAAGTGTTTTGCATCTGTGGCTTTCTTCATGACCACGGGCACAGCAAAAAGGTCCGCCCCCTAACCCACAGTTTTTGTGAAAACCATTGCACATCGTCTTCCCAGCAAGCGGTTTTCATATGATTTCAGTTCACACTGAGCTTCGGGCCCCTCCCTTAATAAAATCTTGGCTGCACCCCTGTTCACAACACTTTCATATATTTCGGTGAGCATTTGCAACAAAAAGATGTTTACGTATCCTTTATCCACATTCGCTAAGAAAACAATGAAAAGCCTCACACCTAACTGACTTCCTTCAAAAAACTTTCTCATTTGACATACCCGCAAGCGCAGAACGTGTCAACATTCTTCTTCCAGTCAATTTACCTGCAGCGAGCTTCCATGAAAGGGAATGGTATTGTAACCACCGTGAACAATTTGACCAAGCCAGGTACTGTTTGCTGGCTTATCTGATTCAAGAACTCATTTGCGTAGTTTGCATCAGACTTGCATTGTCAAAAACTTCTGCAATCCACGAGTATCTCAAGTCTACAATTATTTACGCGTCAGATTTATTTGTTGACATGCGCCACATTTGTCAACGTGTTGATTTGCCCATTTCGTTTTAAATTGTTAGTTTCAACCGTATCCTATTGGTCGATTTAACTTTACTAAGTGCAAGCACATTGGCTTTTAAAACAACAAATATTTCACCACTTGAGTGACCATCGCTATATGGATAGGCAAATAACGTGAAAAATTTAGTTTAAACTTGCTGCAGACAAAGCACCATTCAGCATAGAGCCAACGAGCATTTTAGTTGTTTTTTTTTCCTTTTTAGTCTGCGAGGTGAACAAGGTGTAACAATGCTACACTCTCATTATTTGGCTCCTGAACTAAAATATAAGTATATCAAGATAAAGGTCATGAGATTGGCTTCAGAATTTCATGCCACTCTGTCTCGACGGTTACTACGTACATGCTGAAAAGGCTCGTTAAAAAAACATGGTCTTTCAACCGGTAAGCAATATTCACATTGCCTACCTTTGAAAGCCGTCCTTGTTGTGATTTCAGCTGTTCTCGTAACGAGATTTTGGCTAAACATAGTTTAATGCCCACCGTACCTCTTGTTTATTTCGGCAGGCCAAACAAATGCGACTTCTGTAGTGTAAAATGCACGATATATGACTCGCTGTTGAGACAGAAAAATATCTTTGGGTATTTTATACATGGTTTCCACAAAATTTCAGGTCTGCGAAGCAATTCTTTGACATGGACGATGACCAGTTACGTACGGTGTTAGGTAACCGTACCAGTTACGGTACGGTGTTATATAATCGTCTAGCTTCAGTGCTACCAGGCATTTAACCCGCGCACGACTGTCGGTCGGTTACATTCATGCCCGACTGGGGGGGGACAGTTGGCCACACCCTCTAACTCACGAACGGTTGGTCGCACGAGAAAAATAAGCACACTGTTGGAAAGGTTGTGACGAGTGGAGCTCGAAACTGGTCTCATTTTTAGTTTTAGATGATATGCAAGCAATTTACGTCCTCTATATGTTTTATCATAGCCAGCTGCATGAGACCGAGAAATGGCCTGAATGTCAAGGGCTGTGACTAATAACGCATAGGTAAATGCACCAGCGCACAAGTAAAGGTCCGCAAATGCCGACACACATCTAATTTCTCGGCTTTGTTCAATATATACGCCGAAACGTTGAGTTAAAGACACGGCAATTTGCGCGCCGGCTGTCGGTGTGCGCCGCAGGCGTACGCGGTAAGAAACTGACGGGAACTAATTTTCGCGTGCCTTTATGTTTGCGAAAAAAGCCTATCCATGTAAATTTTATTGATCTTAGTAGTTCTTGTGATGGTTTCTCATGCTTAAATTTGGGAAAAAATTTATTAGTTACCAATCTATACAATTGGCGGAGCTTTATTCGCGAGAGCCTATTTATTTCCAAAATGCGCAACTTTTAAAACCTTTTGCGGTTCCTGGTATCACTTAGTCTGTGCAAGCTAGTTCTGCCATTTTCTACCCATTCTGAGTAATTCATCGCTGATTTTGACGGCGATACGTTTTGGCTCACTACAGTTACTCGTGACCTGACCCCAGGTCAATGGCTTGAAGTCATTGATACTTTGCCCAATGACGGTAACTAGATGTCCGCTTCACTCCACACTAAAAATGTTATGAAGTATCCCGCCAATTTCCGAAAAAAACGACGACATGTCTTAAAAATAGGCTTCATCTTAGGTCAATGACCCGGAAAATTCCGAAAAATCTGAGATAGCAGATTTGCTGCATCGATCAAGATGACTTATTCCTGAAAATACTATTGTAACATCTTGTTTTCTGAAAAAGTTACAGGGTGCTAAACTTTTTTGGACATAGGTCTCTTTGACCTGACCTAGGTCAGGCACCTGACCTGACCTGAAATCAAAACCTTGGCACAAGGTGTAAGAATGATGAATCAAAAGGTGCACAAAGTTTCGTGGCTTTGTGTTTGTTCGTGCTTCTATCACCCCATTACTAATTGGCCACAAAAAACTCCCCATCAGCATATTTTCAAAATGCTTGCTAAAACCACGTCCGGTCTCACCTTCAATGGACGGACTTGGTCGAACGTCGAGAACAAAACTTTTTGCTCATGTTGTGATGAATTTTTCAAGGGTTTTCTGAGCCGAGGAATCCCATTTTGTTAAAATCAATCACACAGCGTTACCCGTTTTTGCAGGGGCGGCCCGAGGAAGGGAAATTTTGAGGGTTTTTTTATTGTTGTTTTCATCCTTGCGTTTCTAACTGATGTTTCCGGTGATTTTGGAACATGACTTTCAGTGCTGCCAGGTGTCGTACCAAGAAAAGAAACAGAGAAGGTTTAACTGAGAATAAGTGTTATGCGTTCCGCCCGTTTCAGTGGATGGGTCCATGCTAATTCAAAAAGAAGACTATTCCATCTGGCGTGGTACGAGTTTCTAGGGATTTCGAGACCCAGGTATCAGGATTTATGAAAATAATTCGTCTATTACGGACCATGCAGGCAGGGGCGGCTCCAGGGAGGGAATATCGCGTAACTGTCTGGCCAGCAGTCCTTAGGCGGGCTCCTGTCAGGAACCTCGTAGGAACATACACTGTGTAACCGTTTTCAGAGCCGCTATAGAAATAAAGACATTTAGTGATATGAAAGAATATATCCGTGATTAGACTCACAGGACATCTCATGCGGTGTTCCATCGAGGGCCATGATCGATGAACTTGTGGCAGAAAGTATGGGCACGCCTCAACGTTGGACACATTCACTGTACATGCCTCAACTTTGCTTTTAGCTGACGGTGTGATTTTTCCAGGCTGCTCCTGAACATTCCGTACTCGAGGATGGCCCTGTCCTTCTTTCCCAGATATACCATCAGGCTCTCGCCAAACGTTTCAGGGCACTTCTTCCTCCTTTTTCTGTACGGCATCATGAGCTGCACCCTGAAGATTGGGTCCACCCAGGGCAGTGTGGTGCTCGATTCCCTGGCGAACCTCAGTTCCAGCTTAATCCTCTGCTTTTTTCTCCTTGATGTCGAGGTCCGTTTTCGGGTGCACATCCATTTCATCAGCACTGGTGAATGATCTGCCTTATGCCGTCTAGTGTGTCTTACGCACAGGTGAGCAGATACTATTTGCCACAAGCCCGTCCATCATGACACTTGATGGAACGCCGCCTAACATGTGCTGTAAGTCTAATCACGAATGCATTCATTCATATATCTAAATATCTTTATTCCTATAGCGGTGTTAAAAGGAAGTTCCACAATGCATGCCCATACGAGGCTTCCGACATGAGCGTGACTGAAGATCATTGGCCGTACAATTATGCAGTTTTCCCTCCCTGGAACCGCCCCTGCCTGTATGGTCCACAATATGCGAATTATTTTCTTAAATTCTAATACCCGGGGCTCCGGTCTCCCTAGAAACTCGTACCACGCCAGAGAGAATGGTCTTCTTTCTAAATTAACTAGAACCCGGCCATTGAAACAGGGGCTGAAAGTACAGCACTTATTTTCAATTAAACCTCCTCCATTCCTTCTCTTGGCACGACCCCTCGCAAAATTACCATAAGAAAGGGAGAAATTACGCAAAGTCATAGTATAATATCATAGGAAACATCAACGAAATAGAAAAGCAAGTTGCTAAAAAATTTGGCATAACTACCGAAAACCATCCAAGTTCCCCTTCCTGGAGCCATCACCACCAAAACGGAGGACACCTTGCGATAAATTTTAACAAATTCGGACACCTGGACCCCGAAAACCCAAGAATCATTCATCGCAACACCGGCGAAGGTTTTATTTTCCATGTTTGGTCGAGCTCGTCCATTGAAGGTGCGACCACTAGTAATTTTTGCAAGCATTTCGCAGTGCCAGTGGAGAGGTTTTTTGGAGTCCATTAATAAACGGGGGTAATGGAAGTACTTAGATGTGTCACAGGTATAACCTCTGAAGTGCCAACATGCGAAGACCAGAATTGCGGTGTTACTTTCCTCGGTTACGGCAATTCTTCGTAATACGGAGCAATCGACTGTATCTACGGAAAAGAAACGAAAGGCTGCGACGCACCTAAATTGTCGCTCCATGACATATCTTGTGCTGATGTATCCAGAGTTTCCAGCCTAAATACGTTCGGAGTCATTGTATTTGCCAGTGATTTTGCCGTGCAGGTGCCTAGAAACCAGACATTACCTATGAAACAGGGTCCCGGGGTACTTGGCTGCATCACAGAAAGGCAAACGTAGCTTTCACCTCGCCTGAACGCAATACTCATGGCATTATTGATTTCAGCTTAGAAATGACGCGTGGTTCTACAAAGAGATCGTCTGGAACTGCATGCCTTCTATGCCAGAAAATGCCTGCGCCTCTTTTTTGACTAAACGTTCTGTTTATAAACACTTGGTTTCGATGAGTTCACGCACCACAGTCATACGCGTAATGGTGCTCATATATATTGGGCATTTAATCAACATGGTCAGACAAAACCACCAAAATCGCGTGGACTTTATTCTTCAAAGAAATGACTGAATACTATGGTCGGATAGGCAAATCAGGAAAGCATTTTTTCACTGCACATATGATGACACTCCTCTTACTTTTCTGCATTTGTGATGCAAACAGGATATTGCATTCTCGAAGAGTGTAGCCTCCTTAGCCCGCCATGTTGACCGTATTCCCGTACCCAGTGCGCTGGTATACGGGGCTCATTCCCGAATGCGAGGTGACTTATTCGCCTCCTCCTCTCCTTAGATCTCAAGAGCTGCCTGCCAAATTGAATTGCAACAAACGACAATCAGTTCGCCATGATGTAAAAAATTGTAAAAAATTACAAATCTAGAAAGGGCTAGATGGGGGGCAAAAACTTCAGAAATGGAGGTGTTCTTTGTTATAATCCCACTGTGTAAGGACCGATTTCAACGCAGTTGTCATGAATCGTGAGATAATCGCTTAAACTTTTTTCATTGGCTGAAACATTTGGAATGTTGAGAAAATTCATGGACGTTCACAGGGCTTGAAAATTGAATGAATACGTTTTGCTTTAACTGAATAAAGTAAAAAATTGCTTTTGTTAAATATGTTCCAGTTAAAACTGCAGATTACAATACATTGTTCATATAATGTTGGCAAAGGCGGTGCCAGGGACATAACGATTGGGGAAACTACAATGGTCGCAAATGTTCATCAGGCCAACTTGCTACCTTTGGCCTGAAATGACTCCAGATGACCTCAGAGTCACATGGAATAACCTTAAGTTCATTTCGTAGGTGTATGAAAACGTTTCCAGTCATTTAAATTGGCCATATTTCTTAAAGTCCTGCTTTATGTTAAGCTGCTTAAGCTGCTTCTAGAAGTCGCGATAAAGGGTACGCGAAAGAACGTTTTAGGTCATAGCTCCGTGACCTGACCTGATATCAATCTGAAACTTAAAACGCAAGTAAGGGACATTGTGTTGAGTGTTATGTATTCCGGATTTAACATTTTAAAAATTGTCATAAAAAATATTCTTATCAAACCAAATTTTAAATTCTGACCTTGGCCTGACCTTGTGAAGTAAACTCTGATCAACAGAAATGCTTTTGCAGACTTGTCTATTCGTTTCATTTAAAGTTTTAAGCTGTCTCTTAAGCACTCTATTTTTGGCGACCCCATTCTGTTACCTCCAATGGTGCCAAATATGACCTGAGGTGCTTCTCAAAAACCCGACCCAGCTCCGCCCCTGAGCAAAATAAAATTATGAAAAATTGGCATTATACGTAACGAAAAATAGGTAGGGAAAGCCGTCAAATTTCGCGAAGCAGGTTCAAAAATTTCGAAATGGCAAGCAAAAAACCGAAAGGGGCTTCTGAAGCGCCCACCTTCCCCATATGGGAATAGGGTAAAACCGACCAGTTGCGAAACTCGACGTTATGGTGCTGACGGCAGACGCCTGGTGACAGACTGTCACGGACTGAGTTGGCTGGGCAGTTACAACAGGTCCCATTGAAGACGTGTTGACGATAAAAAGTTCAGCTTTATGTCATCCTTCTTTTGTTTGTTTTTGCTCTTTGCCCAACGGTCGCAGAAAGCACTCAGTTTCCTTGAGTTGACAATGGTATGTCCATGCAGCTGCTGTCTTTAATGATAACGCTTTTTGTTGTTGTTTGGCAATGGCATGTCCATGCAGCTGCTGTCTTTAATGATAACGCTTTTTGTTGTTGTACCATCGTTCCAGAGCTATATAATTTTGAAGGAACAAAGAGTAATGTGTTAGAGTCAAGGGAAACCATGGTCTAAACTGTTATTTCGTATGAATCCGTCTCAGGAACTGGTTGGGTTAGATATTACGTCAAACCTTATTGCATGAAACTGTTGTCTGTGTTTCGTCTGAATATTTAAAACAAAGAAAAATAAAAAAGAAAAAAAGAAAATAGCTGGCAAAGTGAAAAACGGTTTCTTCGCCCAAACTAAAACTTCTTTCCACACCAAATCGTCGACAGATGGAACATAATTGATAGACAGAGCATGAATTCCTCCGACCTCAGATTAGCATACGCACGCATCCACGCGCCACGACTCCAGCAGCGGGCCGCTAAAATGGCGCCTTAGGTCGAGAAAAGCAGCTGCGCGACCCGCCAAACTGTCCGTCAAAGCCCCAGCAACACGACGAAATTTGGCTGCACTGACGTCGTCTACATATGAAAACGTCGCTGGAATACGGCCACGTTTTGCGGTGAACGACCGTGCCGCCGACGCCGGGCGGCAGACAGCACTGTGTCATGGCCGCCGCCATCCGTCCCCGGCCGGCAGTCGGCAGACGGTCGGCTCGTAAACTGGCGACGGCCGCCGCCGCTCCCCCCCCCTCCCCCGGTAACACGTCAGAGATGGCCGCTCTGCTGAGGGGTGGCTGACTCACCTGGGTCAGTTCCCGAGCTTCTTTCCCGGATGACCGGCGAATCGACACTGCGGTAAATCAGGTCAATGAGTTCTCGACCGAGTAAGTCGAGTCAGTTATTCGGTCAGTTAGCCGCTGCGTGAAACAGACAAAATCTCACCTAGAAAAGCGCGATTCAGGTAACTATGCCCTGGATTGCAGTGGCTCATCACGATAAGCTGGCTAAAATCAACTCGCCAACGCTTGGAGGCTGGTATCCTTATCGGATTTCCCTTCGTTACCTCGTGAAAACTTGGCGTACCAATGTTTCGGTGACTTGTAGCTTCACAGACTGTCAAACTCCTTTTTGGAGAAATATGGCCATCGAGGCAACAAAATGTGTTGAGTAATTCAGTTCTCAGATGGGCTGCAAGGTGAATGACGTCTATCAGAAATGCTTTGCTTACCGGCAGGTTTTGAATTGCTCCACCTCGTGCGATGGCCAACCTTCTAGTCACCCTATGAAACAGTTGTAGTCTTGACGACCTTTTAACTAATGTGTCAGCTGACTTTAGATAGTTGTCTAATTTTAAACATTTCGCAGCCCTTATTCCTGACTCACTCTCTTCCTCTCCCTTTCCTTTCTCTTTTCTTACGTTTCTCACGTTCTTTCTTCATTCTCCCTCTTTTCTACTCCGTCGTCTTACTTTCTCTTTGTTTTCAGTCGCATGGAGCTTTAGACTATGTCAAATTCTGTCTTCATTTTAAACCATTGCGTCATGTCATAAATATTGCGGCAGACGCCTTGGGCCCATGGTGAGTAAGTTGCCTTAGTCTTCAAATTTGGAAATGCATCTTGAAAATTTGCTTGCCATTTTGTTTTCCCGTTTTGCATTTTATAATTCAAAAACATTTCTATTAATCCTTTTTAGTCTTTTGCACCCGAGAAATGTCAAGTTCAATGGGAATGTTTACCTTCAATGCTTATTCTGAGTTAAGACAGACTCTTGCACCGGCGTAGCCAAAAGAGAGGAGATGGGCCAGACGCCCTCATTAGGCCCGCATTTTTTGTGGAAGCCATTGCACATCGTTTTCCCAGTAGGCGGTTTCGTATGATTTCAGTTCACACGGAGTTCAGTTCACACCACCTCCCCCCCTTCAGGAAAATTCTGGCTGTATCCCTGGACTCGTTGTAACTACTGGCCCTGTAAATCAGTTTCTGATATACATTATGTTTATTGGTGTCGGAATTCCAGATCAAAGGGGTAGGCCATCTTTGGGTGATTTCCTTATAATCAAGACCACGGGGTTAATGTTCAGTTTTGGCGCTCAAAATGTCATTACTGAGTGGCCCAAAAGTACCGGAAAAAAATGTACGAGAACAAACCACAGTTCCCAAAATAGACCGATTGACACAAACATTTTTAATCTAACTGCGGATGGCAACTCAACACTCTCAAAAAAGACTTGAGCTGTTGTCTTGAGAAAACTATGTGATGCAAAACCGATTTTTTGAGAGGCTATGGCCCTCTAAAAGGCGTCACGGCCGAGTCAGGTTCGACCGGGGCGGGGAAAGCTGGTCTGGACCAACCGCCCAATTGTACCTTCCTCGGCTAGCTGAAGTAAGACTCACTCGGTCTATGCCCTCGCTCTCGGTCTCGATTATGGCAGGTAACTGAGGACGGTGGAAGCTAAATTCGCCTTTCACAAAATGATCTGGTACCCCTCGAGAAAGTTCCAAACGCGTTCTTGACTCAGTACCCCACACTGACCCAAACGGCCCCATTAGAATTTCCTAAACACTCCAGTATTCCCTGCAACTGTCTCCTGGTCGATTTGGTCATGTCACCATACTCAGCGAATTGAGATGAGAGCCATGCAGGAGTGGGGGAAAGAAGAGAAGAGAAAACACCGTGATCGGTAGCTCAGTTGGTAGAGCACTGATCTCCCCGCCTGGGCAAGACGGGTTCGAGTCGTCCCAGCGCTCGATATTTGGCCCACGGATCAGCTGACAACTCGCCAAAGTAGGGTCACGTTAACTACCACACGGCAGTGACGTACCCTTAGCGGTATGCCAAGCTTTCGCCACAAAATAAGCCGTTACGTGGAATTGCGCGATCGGATGTAGGTGTCGGAGTCTATGCAACAAGCTCTGCTTGGCACGGGATCCGATCCCTAACAAACCGAATCCGATCCCATCCCTAACCTCATCAGACCACTCGGATGGAATAACAAAAAATGAGACTGGTAAAAACTATGTTTCTTTGTGATTACGCTGCACTGATTCTCAGAGCCCTGCTTATTAACCCAACAATTTGTATTCGTTGTCATCTCATCTGGATAAACGCTTTTGTCCTACGAACAAATACTCAGTGTATCATGTCGCCATCCCACATACGGAAACTCTACTGCGGTTCCACGCTTCCTTGAAAATATAGCTCGTAATGCATTTTACAATATCTCTGATTTGACTCTGTTCATCTATTCCTTCTTTTGCTGCAGTTCAATTTAAGAACTGTAACAATGTCGATTCTTCCTGGTCAAAATAATGCACCCTTCCACCTTCTCCGGTGTGTACGTTCCTCCTCAAAATGCACGAGCAGACTGTTTAAAATTAATCTGTCGGTTTTAGAATGCATTGCCCTGACTCAGAATTACTTCTAAGATTAATCGTTGCTGGAGGATTAATAAATTTTCATTCGGGAAGCGGGTTAATTAACCGGGACCGATACGGCGGCTGCTCCTATATCGGCGTCAGCTCCATCAACACATAGACAGCTGCCTGGGGATCTGCAGCGGTCTGATGGTCGGCTCTCTGCTAGCCTGGCTCCTTCTCAGTGGCTTCTGACGAACCTGGAAACAATTGCTCGGCCGAACTCTGACGAAGAAAGTGGTTATGGCGTAGTTACTCTCAGCTGTCGCAAGCGTTTACAGACATCGAAATTATTATGGCCGTTGTTGTTTGTCTTGCCACGTAAGTTAACATTCTTTAGGTTTCTCTGTTACTAAACAAAATCTGCCTATCGCCTTGCCCCGTCTTTTCCTCTCTCATTCATCATGGATCTGCTTCTAGTCCCCATTCATTGTGGCTGCCTCCCATACCTGGGCATTTGATGCTTCATGTTTATTCTTGGGAGTCGGGAACTTCATCTCCCCACATCCAGAGCATGGTCTCCATTCTATGCTAGCATTTGTTATCACCCAAGCATCGAGGCCTTCAGCTTCCCATATTCAGCGTTGCAGGCTTCTTTCCTTAATGGCATCCTTTACCTCCTACAAATCGGAAGGTTCGCCAGCTGCCTACATCCACAAAGCGTCCGTGTCCACCAACCCGACGCACAAGTCCCCAATGTCAACGTCCTGACATTGGAGCCTCTATTCTGGACACCCTACCTCACGACTGTCGACCATGCTTCTCGCCGTCCGTCACACGTCTCTCTCGTCCGCGGCGTCTCCATTTTTTAGCGGCGCGAATGCCCCGGGCGCGCGAGCAGTATTGAAAACAAATTACTTTTCAATAAAACATGAGCCGGTCCGTCGGCGGCCGGCCGCCGCCCGCCACCAATTTGCCTCGGCCGGCATCAGCAGGTGGCTCACGCAGGTGGCCGGCCGCTGGAGACAGACTAACGACGGCTCTTCGGGGACGGCCGTCGGCCCGACGAGGGGAATTAATTTTCCGTTTTGTCGCCGCGCCCGCGCCACGCCGGGCCGCGTCTCAGGTAGGGTTATGTGCGTCGCGTCGTTTTATAGCGGCAATTCGTGCCGAATGGCCGCCTTAAAGTCTTCAATATCCTGTGTAATAGAAAACGGTGTTTATCCCCCGGGAGTAGCCGTAACGGACGCTGTAATGCCAGTCGTCGTAAAGGCGGCAAAAGAGGCCGCGGTCGGCGCGGCGTCGCGTCGCGGCCGAAGCGAGCCGTCGGCGTCGACGGAGCTCCATGGAGCCCAGCCGAGTCCAGCTGGACGGCCGGCGGCGGTTCCGCAGACGGGTCTCGATCCAGTGCCGGATGTTCGGACCCTCTGCAGCCGGGACGTACCGGCGCCATTCGATTACGGCTCGGCGCGTGGCTCAGAGATGCGATGGGTCAACAGAGTCGTGGAGAGTCGCGTAGGCCAGATGTGGGGGTCCAGGCCACTGGTGGACGGTACGTATCAGCACTCTTGCAGGGGCGTCGAGAGGTGAGGGAAGATAAAGATCTTGTGAAGCCTCCGTGAGGCAGCAGAGGGCGAGTCTGGGTAAGCAGCTTTCTGCAAGAACGAAATTAGGTGGACGAGGAGGACAGTAAAAAAAGGACACCATAAGAATTGGCATGGGTTGGATAGCCCATAAGGCAGGTAGTGTGGTAGCCATACCCCTTATATATGTATGTTTTTGCCTGGGCTCTATGATATGGCATAGACACAAATTAAATCAACATGGTTCTGATCAACCAGTTGGAAAACATCTCTTCACCCGTGAGAAAGATCCTAGACCAGCAGGCTGTCAGAAGGGAAAATGAATATTAGTACAATGTATGTGAACGCCACGAAGATGATAGATGTAGCGCATACCATGTTTTTATCAGCCATATTTCGAAAACGTCCGTTTTTGGTAAGAACCAGCGGCCTTTTGCGTTTAGGCAAAAGTTGATAGATTTCATATCAATATCATAGTTTGCGGACTAAAGTTCAAAGTTTCATACTCTGATGGTGTTGTCTATAATATCCCAGCAATATTCTGGATTTTCCTTTCTCTCTCAGTAGTTCACCAACAGAACGCTCCCCCTCCAGGCTGGAAATTCATTGCCCATGTTCATCGATCGACATTTCAGATCGTTTCCCATAAAATTATTTTTATATCTCCGTTTTCAGTGGAACGACGTAAGGGAATGTCACGCTCGTGTGTTGTTCAGTCGGGAGGAGCCGGGCCTAAATCGTTAACTAATCATTTTCGCGAATATCAGCGTGGTGTGCAGGCGATCGGTGCGATGCATGCATCAAGAGGCTGTCTTCGGCTATTGCTAGTGCCAATTTCGCTTGTGATGTATTTCTACCCGTAATGGAAACACTCTTCTCGGGGTCATATTTCAGCTCAGATCCGAGCCTGATATGCTTGGAGACCACGTGCAAAAATTTTCCCCTCACCAGGCACCATTTCCTGCCCTGATTAATAACGCTAATAAGGGAAATTCCTCGTGGCCATTTCGGCCTAACCATTTGTGGCAGGCCTAATGACGAGGCATTACAATCCTTCCCATCCTTAATACTTCTGCGGCGACTTTTCTGGTGACGCCGTTGATGAAATGATTTCTTCCTCTTCAGTGAAATAAAGCCGTTCATTTTGTTTGTTGTGCGCCAGTCAAGATTCGGAATAGTTATAAAGCAAGCATTGATATTTTTTGTTTTATGATCTTTTATCAGACCTTTGCATTTATGTTTGGACGAAGGAGATGTTAAAATGTTTTGGTGGAGGCAGCACCTCATCAGCGTACGACTCATGATAAGTGACTGGATTAGTTAAGGGTAATTAGTCAAATCATGAACTGGTGATCCGCCACAGCAAATGTTTAGAGGCCCACTTGGAACTAGTGGGACGGCCTACGTCATGTGCAATCCCAGATCGAACAAGATGAGCACCGCTCCACACTCCTGTTGTTTCCAACCGTCCTTAGTCCTGTGAAATGGAAGACGCCAGCAACTAAATCTGTCCGGAATCCAGGACTGGTATGGGATACCATGCGGTCTAAGCAAACAATCAATTTTCAGGAAGCGTGGAACGTCGAGTGTAATGGCCAAGAAAGCCACTCCACTGTGATGTTTACTTTTTACCATCAGTGTAAATTTTTCGTAATTTTATCTTTTTATTTTACGTACTCTGAAAATAATTCTGCCCGTACAAACATACAGCCTCAATGAGAGAGATGTACTAGTTTTCATTTTTGCCCATAACTTCATGCTGCTGTGCAGCAGGCACCCTTCTATTCGATCTCTGTCTATGCAGGAGTGTAATATGTGTTCAGAAACCTAATAAGAATAGCTTGTGACATTCCGAAGGTGTCCGCAAAAATCCCAATTGCTCGTGATATAGCATTTCTTACAATTAAAGATTTGTTTCATGCCGATTATGTCCCGGATGGACAACGAACATAAGTAAGGTGCTTCTCGGCAGTGATAATAACGTCTGGTTGCTAAAAGTTTGGGTTTTTACCTGCGCAGCCACAAGTTAAAGTTGAAATCCGTACCATTCGGTGGCGTTTCCTGGACGTATCGTTTATAAATTGATAAATAATAATTACGATAATAAAGTGTTCTGTGACTGGGCCATTTATTCCTACCACTTCTAATAGTTGACCATTTCTTTCAGCTAGCGATTAAAGGGCAGATGAAACGCGCAGGAAAGGTCGGAACAGCACTGCAAAACTCCAGTTCGCAAACTCCCACATAGCTGATCCCTGCAAACTTGATCACAAAACTGATGGGTAAATACAGCCAAACGGTGGTGCTGCTTCCAGTCGCTAACAACGGCAGAAGGTAATGAAATGGAGTTGCTGAAATCCTCTGGTGCCATCAATTCGCTCCCAAACGCCGCACGCCACGAGAACTTCTCAGAGAGGGAGACGTTCTCGATTAGCACGTGCGTTGGTATGGCTGCTGGGTAATTTCCTGCAACCGGATGCTTTTCCCAGGTCATTTGGCAAATATCACTCAGGTTGAAACAGCCGTTGACTGTCGTTCTCAGTTCCGGCTATCATGCATAATCTGCCTCCCTGACGGTCGCTTGCTGGCCGGTTCTCTCTCTCTCTCTCTCTCTCTCTCTCTCTCTCTCTCTCTCTCTCTCTCTCTCTCTCTCTCTCTCTCTCTCTCTCTCTCTCTCTCTCCTTTGTCCCGCACTCTGTCATTTTACGACCCGCATAGTTCTGCTTGGTGGGCCTGTTCTGCCCTGTTCTGTACCTCCCATTTTTCTTCTCTACTCCGCTTTGTTCTGGCCTGATTTACTGTGCTCCAGTCTGCCTTGCTCTGCCTTGCTCTGATGTTGTCTGTTGCGCTCTATCCTACACTTTCCTGCTCTGCATAGCCATGCTCTGCTCTAATCCGCTCTGTCCTCCTCTGCTTCGCCTTGTTCTGCTCTGCTCTGACTTGTCTTCTTTTGCCCCCCCCCCCCCCCGCCCTCCCTGCCATACTCTGTTCCGTCCTGTGCTGCCCTGCCCCGCTCTGCTCTGATGAAGCCTGGCCGTCGGTAGAAAGGTCGTCAGACGGCCGGCCGGGGCTATGTCCGGCCGTCTGGGCGGAACGCCTCGCCGCCGGCGCCGCCGCCGCCACGCCACTCCTCCCTATCACCAGATACATGCGAATTTATCGTCATCCGGCCTTATCTGGCATATTCTGCATTTCAATATTACGGCTGTAATGTTGGTATGATAGCCCTCCACCGGGGCGGCGGACCAATTTTGTGCAAATGGCCTCGGGCGGATACGATCGTTTGGGGAGGCCCGCGGCCGGTCGCTGCTGCCGGCCGGGCCCGGGGGAGGCACGTGGTACGCCCTGGTGAGCGCCAGACTTAATGGTACACGGTACCACACAGGCATGGCCGAGCCGACGGTACACGGCGCCCCTGGTGCATGGCAGACTGGGGGTACTCGTTACCACCGGTAGGTGGTGGACTGGATGGTACGCGGTTCTGCTACTCTGGTGAGTGGCTGCTGGATTTCCGGGTGAGTGATTTAATTCTGATGAGTAATTCCGTCACCAATGAGAGTTAGGCTAGATGGTAAACGATACAAATGACGAGTGATGGGCTGAATGGTACACGGTACTACTGATGGTTGCAGATGAATGGTACATGGCGAGTGTTAAACTGGATGATACACGCTACCACTGATGAGTGACAGTCGGGACGGTAAGTGACGTTACCAAGAATGACTACCGGATATTACATGACCATCGCAGATCCAATGCTGAGGACTGAATCCAGAATCGCATTCTAAGCAGTTGAGCGTCAGTCGGCTGGTGCCGGTCCTTGCTCCAGAGGTCTTAGACACACGGTTAAAGCAAAACCTTCATTTGATACTCGACAAAGAGCATCTCAAAACTGCGAAACATTTCATTTAGCGGATTTAAAAACAGGGCACATTATCAAGAGACTAACAGACTTGAAGGCTCGTAGTTATGGTGTGATAATACAAATGTAAGAGATGGCTGCTCCCTTTCTCCGCAAAGAGTCGTTCTGAGGGATTTTTGTGTCACTGACCTAGTCGCTAGGTCACCGAGGTTTCCAACCCTTTCTTCTGCCTCTCCGCATCGAAAAGTTCAGTAGGGCGATCGGTAGCTGATGAAAGGTGCATGTCTTTCCTTGAACCGCGTAGACTCCACTTTGGAACACAGGGCCATGGATGGTGGGTTAGAACCAAATGCAGAAAAGCTTGAAGGTGTATACATGAAGAATGTCTGCATTGACTCTTCATGCTCCATTTTCCAGCACATTCTGCTTTTTTGGAAATCGCTTTGAGGTGCCTTATTCCATATACAGCGCACTGGCGAAAGACTGTTAAACAGCTCAACCGGACGCACACACATACGGTTTCCATCCTTTTTATCACTCGGGACGCTCTAAGCTACTGTCATTGTCTAAAGTAGACTGCCGAGTTTTCAACAACAACCAAAAACATGAAGGATTGTAGCATCGTTTTTTTACCATTGGCCTCATTTATCGTAAGCGTCTGTCAGGGCAACTCGAATATCGGTTTACCAGAAAAGTAATCATAAAACGTAAATTTTATTGGCGAGCTTTCCCGAACAGCTGGCATTTCCTCAGTTGCGCGCAGAAGTGTGTATCCTACCTTCTGCCTGTCTCTGTCGCCGGTCTTTTCGATTCTGCTGGGAAAATGAATCAGCACCGCCTGAACACGTCTGTACCACTCCAACCCGAGGAATACGGCGCAGCATACCGCGCCAGGCCTCATCGCGAAGCGGGTCTTGTTTACGTCAGTGATAAGTTCTACATTGATGGTAAGACGCGCTACCAAAATCAGCGCCCAGTGAGCGTCTTCCCGGTTCAGACGCGCCTGCCGCCTGCTGACTTAGCGGCGGGAAGGCGGGGCTGCAGCTCCACTGTGGACAGGTGGCCGGGCAGCACGCAGGTGTTGTCTCGCCAGCTGCGAGGGTGGGCGGGGCTCGGCATCAGCTTGTTCCGGCAGCAGTGAGGTTCGACCCGGCCCGCGAAATGATGGTGGATCTACTGCTCCACCGCAACCGTCCGCAGGCAGGGACGCATTGCAAGAATAGTCCTCCAACTCCACCTGCAGGGAAAGATCCTCGCAGGGATGGCCCACCAGCATCCCCTGGAGGGAGGGATGCCTTGCAGGTATCTTGCTTGTCCATCAACACCACCTGCAGGGAGAGACTCCTGCCTATCATACTAATACCGCGATCGCTGGGGACGAAGTGAAGACGAATGACTCTCCTTCTGATGACACTTGACATTACGTTCCTGAGAGTTAAGGAAGAATGTCTTACGAGCTCCATATCTCCTCCCCCCCCCCCGCCTTTCCGCCCTTCTTGACTTGCGATCCGTGATGAAACTCTGAACCAACGCGATCTACAGGGGGAAATGCTGTCAGATGTTCTACCAACACCGTCTGCAGAGTGTCGCCTGTCTGCAGGGATGACCGCGTAACGCCTCCGCATGCAGTGAGGACGAGTCGTTGCTGATAGCCAGCGGTGCCGCGTAATATCGCCGAATGGCGACACTTGTTCCCGTGTCCCGCTAGGGAATTTTAGCACCTGGCTAGCATGGAATAATGACTAAACGCAGATGGTGTGATGTACGCCGGTCGCATTGACTCGTGGCTGTCACACTGTTGGAGGGACAACAAATATTGTTTCCGCAGCCGGCTCGTCCTAACTGCCGCGGTGGTTCATTCGACGCGACCGGTCTCCGTCCGGCCCGTAGTGAGGCACAGCCCGCTGACCTTCCGGCAGCGCGGCCGTCTGCCCTTTGAGGGTCGGAGGTCACTGGCCGGCGGCCGCCTGGGGCGACGTCGACGGAGGCCCGACCTGCCCCTGTCGTGTCGCTGTCTGCCGAACGCAGGCCGTGCCGGGGTGTTGTGTGAACTCTCCGCGGGCGCAGTCGGCGTCTTTTGACCTTGATTAGTAGGCACTAGCGCCGCTTCCGTCCGCGTTCGGTCCGTCCAGTCGCGTCGTTGAGCATTGCTCCGGCCTTCAGACGCTTACGTAAGCTGGACTCAAATGGAATGTTGTGCTTCAGTGGGCATGAAATATTCGCCAGAAGTCTGGTCGATAGAATAGCGAACTTCCTTCCATTGTTCTGTTAGACGTACCTTTGCTGTATTATATGCATAATATAAATTATATGTGTGTAATGCGTATTGCTGTATTACGTATTAAAATAATGTTACAATGTTCGTTTTCGACAGCGCTTTGGCATATGACAGACATTTGCCTGTCCTTTTCCCCGGGCGTGACTAATGTATTTGCTCAGCAACACATTACCATCTTTCAGGCTTTGCGTGCGTAGGCGTGAGGCTTGTTACCTGAGGTGTTAACATTCAGGTCTCGCTTGGCATCAGAATGGGCTTTCAGCTTAGTCAATCTCCTCCTGACTGTTCCAGGCCGCAGCCTCTTTCCGATCACTGCTGCATGTGTGATGGCAGACTGCGAGGTAATTAACGCGCCATATACGTCCAGTTGTCAACCTTCAGTACTCCGGCCAGATGCTTTGTTCGTTGTCGAGCTTCTGGCTTGAGCCTGGCGGTTGAAAAAGAACGCTCGAGGCGTTCTCCGTGGCGAGATCAGGCAGCCCATTTTTCTACTTTCAGTCACGATTCAGGCGGACATGACATCAAAGTGAAACACGTTTCGTTTGTCCTAACCTGTCGAGCTCTCATCAAAGCTTCACTTTTCTTTTCGACACGATGCGATTCCAAACGAAGTTAGTGACCTAATCTGGCCTCCTTAATTCAGAGGCATTTGCCTCGGCATAATTCAGCAAACAGTAAACTTCGAAGCTACTCAGTTTTGAAATGTTAAGTAAAATACAGATATACTAGATTAGTGATGAACCGAAGTCTCATGGTAGGTAACTGCGTAATAAATATGAGATGGACGCTCAGTAAAAAAAATGCATTGGTGCAAAACTTCTAGGAAATCTCGAACTGAAGCTCTCCTCGTCTATACCGAGAAATGCCAAAATTTAGCTCCCAAAATGACGCAATATTTGGCCGCATACAACGGTATTCCGTTAAACTATTTCTTGCAGAATAAGTCAGATTTCCCCCTAAAACCAGACTGCGCTGTAAAGCTTCGCATCCCGCCGACCACACGACAACCAGACAGGCGACACGCTTCGGACCCGCTCCGAAAGCCCTGGGCAGGTCCTCCTCTGACGGAAAACGCGCCGAGGTCGAGCGCCGCGCGGGACGATACAGCTCGCACTCGCCCCGCCAGAGCCGTACACCGCAGACCGCCCCGGACCCGCAGCGGGCGACCAACTCCTCCGCGGAAAGCTATTAAAGCGCGCCGTTGCGAGGTTGACGCGGCTGCCGTCGGCGTTGGCAGCCGCGTGGCATCGATCCCGGCGTGCTCCGCGAGCCGGCCGAACGGCTTCCGCGGGGAGCAGCGGGCCGGCGGCCGCGCCCGCCGCCAGGTGGGCCGGCCCGGCGGCTGACCGGCCATCCTGGGCGGCCGCTGCAGGCGTGCCGGAACTCCGTCGAGCCGTGGCGACCGGAAGACTGGTGCCGGGAAGGCTGCCGCAGCCGCCCTGCCGTGACGGCAGCTTCACGGAGCGCAGCTGATCCCGGGCGACACCGGCGCCGAACAGACCAACAGCAATGACGATCTGTTCGTCTCAGAGACGCCGCATCAATGTGCAGTGAGCTGCAAGGATGTGATATGTAAAACAAAATGCAAGACATATGTGGGAAATGGCGTGTGTTACCCAAAACTCCGTGACTAACGTCGACAGAGTGCTTTGGGAAAGTGTGCTTTAGGTGTAACAGATAAAGAAATGTAACAGATAAATCTGCTACGTGGAGAAGATAGTAGAAGAACAAGGAATGTCGTCTTCAAAGAGACTCTGAAATGGTTTAGGGATCTGGACACTTAGATTAAGAAAGCAGTTCCCGTGTAAACTCAACGAAAGATTTTGTATTGCTTTTATGCATTGGGAAGCGCATTAATCTGCATGAAAACGGTTTTAGATTCCGCCAGTTTTTAGTCCGAACGCTGAAATAGCTGGCCAGGACTATTCGGCGAGTTAGATTAGTGGCGTGGCTGCACCTTCGCCTGATTCCTGGTCTTAATCATGCATATAAAGAAGTAACCTGCATTAAATCCCAGATGTTAGTCATGTTCACGTAGGCTACATGTGCATATGCATGTATTTAACCATGTACACACACATATGTACCTACATTCCGTTCCTGTTGTCGACCGTAGCTACATAGACCCGTGGTCGCTGCTGTTTGTCCATAGCAAATTGGCTGTATTCTGTCATATCGGATCTGTTAATTCAGCGATGTACATTGTCTTAAGTAAGCAAATTTAGTACCAAAAAACAAACGTATCCTAGACTTCCTGATATTCTTAACGTTGGCGTTTCGTCTTCAGGCAGAAGTTTTTTCCGCGCTCAGGTTCAGTCTCCTCGAGGTCCCATTCCTATCCTCGGGTCCGTTCGAGGAGACGTGGCGACCAGACAGGCAGTCCAGCGGCCCACGGTTCGGACGTTCGGACCTTCCTCTGGGCACGGTGCCGCACCCGGCCGGCGGAGGCCGGCGGAGGTCAGGGGGACGCCATCTTGTCGCGGCCGTTCGGCGCCTTTATCATCTGCGACCTGACGGCGGCCGGCCGCCCGCCCGCCCGCCCGCCGCCCGGTGAATTGCAGACGTGGCGGCCCCGCGACAGTGGGCTGCAGACCCGCTGATCTGTCGGCAACAGGCAGCGCTGCAGGCACTACAGCAAAGAGGAGGAGAGAAGGGCCGATAATGAGACAGACTGGGGCTAGGGGGAGAGGGAGAAGGGAGGACTGACAGTGGGAGGGAGTGAGAGAGCGATAGAGTGAAAGAGAGGGAGGAAGGAAAGGAAGGAGGGAGAGAGAGGCACTTACCTAGGAAGGAAGGCGTTCATTTAAGGCATCGTTTAAGTCACCATGTCATTACGAGCTTGCGAAGGTGAAATACTGCATGTCGTAAAGAAACCAGTGGAGCATCTGGTTGAGGAAGAATTGCTTTTCCCATGACATGAAGACTGGAGTCTTGAATCTGTTTGCATTGCATGATCACGCATGCGTAAGCATTTTAAGAAAGCCACTGTATGTAAGTAGGTATGTTTGTGCAGGCTTACCATATTTTTAGCATAGCACACGCATTGCTAAAGGACTTTCGTTTCCATTTATTCGTCTCTTATTATCCTGTTACCTTTGACCCTTTCTTCTACACCGAATAGTTTTTTTGTTACGGTATACATTTGTACTCTTTTTTATAAATGGTTGCTTTAGACACATGTTTTGGAAGTGAATGACGAGTCACCTCTAATAATAAATGGTTGACATTTCGGAGTACTCTGTTTGTCTACGTCCAGGAGATCCAGTTGGGAAGGGAAGTAATTTCCGACGCTTTACTCGCGGTGGACGGAAATTTTATCCTGCGAAATTACAGGTCAGGTTCTCTCGTATTGATGTTCAGTTTCTGTAATCTGTGTTCCGAATACCGTCAGTAATATAATTTAACCCAATTCCCGTCAGGGAGAGCGGGCCTGAATCGGTCCCTCTCGAATTTTTGCTTTTAAATTTCAGGGTTTTTGACGCAACTTCACGAAACTTGGGAACTTTCTCTACGTGTTCCTTGTACGTACTGTGCCAAAATTTTGTAATTTTGTTTTGTTTGGGGACGGAGCCAGGCCACGTGCTTGGGAAGCATCTCAGGCCATTTTTGTTACTGCTGGAGGTAAAAGAAGGATGGCTGCCAAAAATAGGGCTTTAAGGCAGAAATGGAAACTTGATAAGGGTGTATAAGTAAACAACTGGGTAAGCATGAAAATGTTAATCTCAGGTCAATGTATGAGTTGAGGTTAAGGTCAATACTTAAAATATGGTTTTCTGTTAATAATTTTGTGGCTAATTGTCCAAATGCAAAACCCGGAATATACATGGTTTAAAAGGGTGCCCTATACCTGTGTCCCAAGTTTCAGGTGGATATCAGGTAAGGTCACGGAGTTTTGGCCTAAAATGTCCGCTTGCGTACCATGTATCACAACAGTCAAACGGAAATTTTAGAAATATAGTCAGTTCGGATTATTGGAAACATTTTCATACCATATGAAATGCACTCAAGATCATCCCATATGACTTTAGGGCTACTGGAGCGTCATTTAAGTCTAAATGTTGTAAGCTGACCTGGTCAACATGTGACCATGAACAGCTCTCATTTTTCATGTCCCTCGCGCCGCCTCCGCTAACATAATACAAACATGTAATACGATTTGTACTTATTCAGTGAACCATGACTAGTAAAGGCTAAAAGAGGTGTGAAAGCTTTTTTGTTAATTCAGGTTTTGAGAACAATTTTTCTTTTCGAAATTTCGTTGATGTCCATGCATTCTCTCAAAATTTGGAACTTATGGACCAACTGTAAAAGTCCCATCCGTACGCTCTCAGTTCATGCCAGTTGCATCAAAATCGATCCATTAACAGCGGAGTTGCAACAAATCCAAAAACATGAATCATTTTAACTTTTTTAGTCCTTGTATCCTTTCAAGATTTTGAAAACTTTTTTCCTGTAACAAATGTAGTTAACGTTATATCTAACCGACTGCCGTTTGTTGCAATCGAATCGGATGAGAAGTTCTCGAAATCTTAGAGGGGCCAATCCGCCCCCTCCCCCGCCGGGAATCGGCTCCCGCGTTTAGCCTTCCGGGAATAGGACTAAAATTTGCGCTAAATTAAGCATGCGTTGTTGTCTTTACCTGTGTTAGATAACACAATGATCTTCCATGCAGGGTTAATGACCATATCTATATGGGATGGGCGCAGGCCATGACAGACAGGAATTAATGTATATGATCAGCACATGATTTTTTCCTTTTTTGAATAGAGGCATAGGTGTTGATCAGGCCGCATTTTATGTTTATGTCCAATTAGATAAGAAGAGGTAATCATCCTGGTTATGAATAACTATGTCCTGTTTGTCTAATGTCACATGTTGTCAAACAGGACGATTTTGCGGGGTAAATGAACTGTACTGTCTTTTACTACAGACAGTGATAATTTCATGCTGGTTTGTGAACTTGGATTGTCTTTCCTTCGACATGTTTTACAGTCAGAGGGAGCCTTCAGGCAAAGGATGTGTGGAATGTTCAGTTCCTCGGCTCCCATCTCGATATTTTTTCTCTTCGCTATCTACTTTCGCCCTCCCCCAGGGGACGTGGGGCCGCCCCTCACCCCCATGATGCGCTTTTGTTCTTTGGCATAATATCCCTTCGCGGTGATTTTCCTCCAAATATTCCTTGTTTTACGTTGGCCAGATTTCACCGGATAAGCGGTGATTCCCCATCGTGCCCAACAAGAGTGCACTTCAGCGTCTGTTCAAACAGGGATTTACAATGGACTCCTAAACTCCACTATCTCTTGACTCGTAATTCGCTTTCCATCTTGATTCCTCCAAGAGTCGGGACTTCCTATGAATTGCTAAAAACATCTATTCAAGAGCAGGAGTCGGCCTCTGCGCATTAACGGTGGCTAAACGGCCCAGGGATTACCGGTGCCTCCACCTAAGCTCGCCCGCAGTGGCTCCTACTCCTGACCTCTAGTATCGAGTGCTAGCGGTAGATCCCAAAGCTCGGCTGCCTCCAGTGAGTCCTGCCATCCGCTGGAGTCGAGCCTGGCGGTGAGCCCCTCATCTGACGGCGAACTCCTGGCCTGGGTGTGCCGAGGAGCCGGCACGGTCGGGTCCCCTGGCATCCCCCGCAGGGGCCGCCGAACACCTGAGGACCGCATCGTCTCCGCACTGGGCCCTATTTCCGGACTGCTACCCGCTGTCTTATGAATGAATGAAAAATTTTCCAACCAGCCAGACCAAACATGGCTACGATCGCATTAAGAACTGACCCATGTCCGCCATATACATCACCATCACGTTATGTGCATCTAAGACCTGGAACAGCTTTCATATTCAAGCAAGAAAAATGGACCACCTTGTTCAAAAAAGGGGGGAAAAGACATTTGACACGGCTAGAGTCACGTTGACACGTGATCCCGAGTTAACCCTTGCAATCACGGTTGACTTCTACACATCTAAGATTTGAACCAAATGTATTCGAGGAAAGAATGAACTACCCTCACTCTTATTTTTATGCATATGTTAAGTAGTACAAACGTTATCCAGTATAATGTTAGTGGGTAAAGCAACACTGATATCCCGGTACGAACAGACCAGAAAAAAAAGGTTATTAGCTCAGCTGGTAGTTCAGCTCAGTTCACAGGTTCTCCCGTCCATCCACGCCTGGTCCGATTCGGCCCTACGCTCGACGTTTGACCCGCGGGGTAGATGGCAACTGCCTAGTTAAGGGCATGTACGGTCGTGCCGCACCGTTGGCGCACCGGCATGTTAAGCTTTTGTCAGAAAATCGGCCTTTACACCAAGTTGCGCGATCAAACGTACGGAGGGATTGTTATCTATGCAACAGCCTGTTCTTAGCACGGGCTCCGTTTCCTGACATGTGCCCATTTAGACTGAATTTATAAAATGTCAGATGTTCTAAATGTACATGAAATATAAATAGCATAATATGCATTAGGCTCGATATAAATATCATGGAAGATATTTGTGAAAGGCAATAGTCTTCTTTAATCTTCACTGCCAGATCGATTATTGCAGCCTCTTGGCAGGTTGACTGATACGGGCCGGAAGCACATTGTAATTTTTCATCGGAAAACTCGCATGGCATACACACAGCAATAAAGAACATTAAAGTCTTGGAACTCACCTTATCCTTACCTTGTTTAGGCGTCACTTGGACTCGAACTAAGACTGAGGGTTTTTTGTTGCGGACTTGGACTCAAAATAAAGTTTCTAATCACGACTCGGACTCGGACTTCTACTCAGGCTTTTTGCCACAGAATCAGACCTGGAATGAAGTTCAATTTTATACATGATTCGGACTCATACTCGAAATCAGCAGCTCAGAGAGATGCTGAACTGGAGTTATACTCGAACTCAGGGCACGCAGACGCAAACTAGAAATCATCACTGTCGCAGCGTTTCCAAAGTTGGTAGAGCCAGACCCATCTTTGGCCAAGTTCGTTCTATACCATTTGGTCCATTCCACATCAGATTGCACAAGAATGGACACGACCTGTCTCGATTTTGATATCATTTGGTAATCTTATAGTACCTATCGAAAAATAACCATCCAGGAATGTTCAGCCCTAGTTGGCCTCTGAGGCCAAAGTTACAGGCTGTGAAAGGTCACCGATTTTTAGAGATCGCACGATTCAAAAGCCCATAACTCGATGATACACTGTCATAGAAATGTGCAATTACCGCCAATCGAAAGGGAACTGTCCCAGCTTTCATGAATAAGTTTGTTTGATGTCTTTGGGATGGTCTTTGACCTGACTAGGTCACATGGGAAATTTTCGGTTTTAGCCATGTTTGCCTACCGTGATCTTCGAGAAAATGTGACAGAATATGTCCTCAAGTATCTATAATAAGCGTGGCAAAAAAGCATTTCTGGGCAAAATAAACATTCTCAGATATCTTGAATCTAGTGTCGCCAAGTGACGCTGAAGAAATATGCCTGAAGTTATTTAACGAAGATTGACTTCGTGCTTTTCAAATGTCCGATCATTCTACAGCTTGGTTTGCACAATGTCTTGCGTGCCTGCTATATATCAGCTTACTTTTAAATTACGCGGCCAGAAAGGTTAAAGGTCACAACACCCCACCACCAATCGATCCCTGCCATCTTGATCTAACATAGTCGTTCTTCACATTTCCATGGAAATGAGTCTGTCGGGTGTTCTTATTCCCTTAAACCAACTGAGACAATCTCAGTCGAGCATCGGGGCTTTTCGAAGGTCTGCCGAGGCCGCAGGGCTCGACTGACCTTAGATGAGCTGTTGGCCTCCGGCCACTGACAGCTTTTTCGGGCGCCGATTCCGAATTTCACACATATTGTTCACGTATTGGAGTTTGCATGTATCGAAGATTCTGTGTCAGCTAGCAGGCGATGGCTCTTTGTCATGAAGTCCTCCCCAGAATGCTGGAATGGCTTAAAAAAATGACAGCTTCGTATAGAAGCAGACAGAATAAATTATTGAGATACGTGCCAAGAAATATCAGAAAATCAACTTTTATCCATGATGTGGAATGAACATGAATAATTCGATGCGTCCAAAACGATTTCGTATTTAAAATCAACGCCAAAAAGCACGTCATCCGAGGTCAAAATAGAAAATCTGTGGTTAATATGTCATTGATCTCGATTGATCATTCAAAGGTCCCGATGTACGACACGGATTATCTCTGTTGGCTTGAGACCTGAAAACACCCGACAGACTCAATTCTGAGGAAATGTCAAGAACGGATGTGCAAGATTTGGATGGTAGTGTTCAATTGGTGGCAGGGTGTCATGACCTTTGATCTTTCGGGTCAAGCAATTTGTATCTAAGATGATGCGCAGCAGTCACGAAGGATAGTGTGCACACCAAATTGTAAAACAGTCGGGCAAATGAGAGACACAGCATCCACTAATATTTTTCAAATAGCTTCAGGGCATATTTTTCAAATTCGGTTTGGCAGCTTTAAGTCAAGGCGCCTGAAAAAGTTCAAATTTTCCGGAAGTATTTGCCACAATTATTGCAGATATTTGGGGACATACTTTGCTACATTTTCTCGAAGATCACGGCGGACAAACATTGTTCAGACTGAAAATGTTCCACGTGACGTAGTCAGTGACGTCATCCACAGGTCATCCCGGGGCCACCGCAAAGATGGACCTGTTTATGAAAGCTGAAACATTCCTCTTTCGAACAGTGCTTACTGCACCTTTCTGTGGCAAGCTATTGAATGGACGTTTGAACCATGCAATGCCTGCAGGAATCGGTGACGTTTCATGATCTGGAACTTTGACATCAGATGTCACCTAGGGTGAAAGATTTATGGCTGACCATTTTTTCGACAGGTACTATGAGTCTACCAAATTTTAAGAGAACTGGATGAAGTCTCGTCAATTCTTGCGCTATTTGAAATGGAATGAACCAATTTTAAACAATGTTTAATATATCCAAAGTTTTTTGCCATTTCATGTTGCATCATTGTTTGCCGATTGACACTGGAAAGAGAGAATCCTGCGATTAAACTCGAAAGATCGCAGTCAGAAGCTGGCATGAAGACTGGCCTCGAATCTCGCGGTTCCAATAAATATTGCAGCTGCCTCATGGATTTGGTGAATTTTTCCGTTTCAGGTCAAACAGCGTATAGCTCCTTGTGAGTATGGAGCCTTGGTGCTGCCGTAATATCAGGCATGGGTCGGGTGTGCACCCGCAAAACCGCAGGGACGACAGCACATAGAATCGACTTTCATGCTGGATTGGAGACTGGCTGGGTGGCGGTTGGCGCTGGCTGAGGAAACTGTGATTGACAGCCAGGTGGCCGTTCGGACGGGGGGCTGGCTGGGGAGGTCGGGAAGATGCGAGTGACCGTCGGCGTATGATTCATCTTTTCGGTCTGAGTCGGCCCATCTATCGAACCGCTCTGACGCTACTTCCGTGAATCAGTGGCGGCTTCGGTGTAGACCCGTGAATCAGCCAGCGAGTCACAGGCTGATGGTACTCGAGATGTCATGACACGAGGGCACAGCCAGTGGACACACCAGGTGCTTCTCCGAAAGTTAAACCAGACCCCGTTGCTCTCCTTAAACTCTTTCGGTCTTGTATCCGGCTCTCCGATCGCACTTCCCGACCAGCGTCAGGTTTGCAACGTCCCGGGCACGAGGCCACTCCTCTAGGCCCCGCGACGCCGCCGCCGCCGGAGACGGCATCCCGCCCGCCGCCCGCCAGCAGCCGTCGCGCCAGACCCGTCGGCGCCGACGCGGAGTGGTGTGACGTCAGACGGCCGACTCTCCGTGTCACCGTGGTAACGCCGCAGAAGATTAGGGGGTTGCCATGGCGACGGGGCCATCGGCACGCGCCCCTATATAAGTGGAAGTGTTGAGATCGAACAGGCATTTGACCGGCGCGCCTTTTCGGCTGGCCGGAGCGTGGCCGCCGCCTGCGAGCGACGAGGTCAGTGACCCCGGGTCACAGGTCACGTGTCGAGGTGGGCCGCCTGAATACAGCCTTCCGCCTTGTGAGGTAAGTCCAGCGTCACGTATGCGCTGGATTACAAATCCGTTTTTTAACTTGTAGGGTCAAGGCCATTTTGATGTTATTTCTGTCATGAGCAACGTAAGGTTCGCGTTAAAATTATCCAGAGCAGACATTGCTGTAACACTCAGTGCTCTATTGACTGCCAGGCGCATTGGTGAATGTGTCTTCAATGGTTTTCAATGGTTACCACTGACGAACGTTTGATGAAGCTCATTTTTTCAACACCTGAGTGTTATCAGTTTAGATACAAAATCGTTTTTAATTTACAAGGTGAACATTTCTAAATAAATTGTGATATGAAAACTGACCTCTTCTTGCATGCGCAGTTAAACGCAAGCATACATAAGAGGGTATGACTGTCCGCCGTTGAGCGCAAAGAGCATAGCGCACCGATGTAAAATCCGAATACCGTCCAGGTAATGAGATTCGAACTTTTGGCCATCCCATTTTGTACCAAGGCTGGAACTGGTTGGCTGGGGGATTTGACTGGCAGGGTTTCGATAGATTTTTGCCAGCATGTTGGCGTGATGATCCTCTGTAATCCCTTTTTGCCGTCAGTCTTTCACAGACCCCTTTTGAGAACATGTCATAATGTCAACATGTTCGTGAACAGGTGGAAACTGTCTGAAACTCAGTGATTTGGGAATAAATTAAGATTTCTTGGAGTGTTGTCACAGAGCCTTTATTTCCATTACTGGCTCTGAATCAGTGTGGAGTCATTAACAGATCAGCGTGGCCACAGAAATAACCGGCGCGGATCAGAAATCCACACGGACGTTTTGCCCTCTGTCAGATGCATTCAATTTGATGCAGTGCAGCGGTGTGCAGCGCTCGTGGTCCTTCTGAAGACGTGCAGTGCTCGCCACGGTACGGTTGACGTCATGAAGCCGGACATTTGATTCTGCTCCACGGGTTTCAACTCAATGAGCCACAGCTAATTGGACGATCTTAAGTCTTAAATTCAGTGGTGGCGGTTCATTTGGTAGGCCAAAAGTTCACTTCAGTTTGCTTAGTTCAGCCGGAAGGGTCAAACAACTCAGCTTTAGTTTGAGACGTCTCCTTTTGCTTTGATTTATGCCTTCCTGGACGTCGGTTTCCGACAAAATTCGGCCCAGCAGTGTCCCAACTCATCATCAGTAAACTCGCCCTGTTAATACTAACCGCCAATTCATAGTTGAAGAGATCGGTCTAGTGCTTTGGCTAGTTCCAAGTTCCTTCAAACAGTTTAAATGTTTTCGCGCGCTCTGCCGGCTCAGCCTGAAGTGTTGGCTCAGCCAGCTTCTCTTCCCGCTCCGCGGCTTGGCGCAACACCCTCGTGCTCAGTCGAGTTACTCGGCCGCCTGCGTCCAATTTCCTGGCCCCGCCCGGGCCGGTCTCGAGTGTTCCGGCCCACGGCGTCCGCCAGACGGCGACCATCGGCACGGACGCGGCGCCCTGTCGGCAGCAGCCGCTCCTATTCCCGGCCGGGACGGCGCCGCCGGCGCCCGTGGGCGTCGTCCGCAGGCGGCTGGGCCGAGCCGCGGCCAGGGGCCGGGTCACGGACAGCTGCCGCTCCTGGAGGAGCCAGGAGCCCGTGCTCTGACAATGGCTGCCTGCCTCCCCGCCCCCTCCTACCGAGAACCGCGGCTCTGAGCCTGCAGGAGCCAGGGACACCCGCTCTGACATATCCCATGTCGAGAACTGGAGGTGCGGAGAAGATGGTGACTTCTTCCTCAGGCAGTGACTGCTCAGCACCCCCCCCCCCCCTTCCACCGAGGACCGCAGGTCGCGGCCGGAAGGAGGCAGGGGTCCCAGCTGTTCGGTCAGGGTCTGTCTGCTTACGTTAGGTTCGTGGATTATGACCTGGTGATGAGAGACTCCACGGATGTATTGGTGTATCGGTCTCAGCACGCGATAGGACATCTCAGTGTATTGGTCTCAGCACGGTGTACTGGTCTCAGCACGCGATAGGACATCTCAGTGACGTTCACCATTTTTGGAGGCATTCAAAACGACGTATATCGCTACTGACGAGTTTTTTTGGTTTTCATTAGCGTGAAATGTTCATGTTCATAACGATAGAAGAATTTGCGCACGTCTGTTCGAAACATATTTTTCACTTCGTTTGCATTCTGCGCAATTAAACAATGCAACAGTTTCTGGAGGTTAATTAACAGTTGCCAAATATATTGTTGATTCAATCGATATACGTTGCAAGCAGCTTGTGTCAAAATGCAAGACACGCGATTCACAAAAGCAAAATGTGACATTTGTTAATGCTGCTGGCGATTGCTGGTTTTGGTAAAAATGGTATGATACGTATGAATCAAATTGGCGCCGAAATCGAACACAGCGACTGTTCTGCTTTTAAAACATCGTTTGTTCAACATTATCTAGAACAGAACAGGGTGTTTTAGAACAGTGTGTTATAGATTTTCAGGTAAAACAGCAGCAACCCTACACAACTGCACCGAATTTACGTATTTGCCGACTGTTCAATCAGCGATCATACCGTTTGAATAAAACCGGCAAACTGCATAGTATCTGTACGTGTGAGGCTAGCCTTTCGAGGGATCTTCTTAAACGAACACTGGAAAATCATTGGCTCTGATAGCATCATTTCTCTGTCATCTGATAAATACTGTCTTTAGATACATGTATTCTAAGCTTTCCTGACATTTTCAGTCACCCACGCCTTTCCGCATGTCGGCGTCCAACTGAACTTTGGCTACACCGTCTCTACCGAACAAAGTCAGGCTCACTCGGGCCGCACCCTAAGCGTATTGCGAGGGAGTCATTCAACCTACCATTACGTCACCAATGTTATTACGCGGGCCCAGTAACCCGGGCGACGCCGTCGGCGGGAGACAACAGGCGGAGGCCGGCGGCGCTGATGACGGGGCGAGCTCATCTCGCCGCTCGTCAGCGGCTAAATCAGATGTCACCCGGCCGCCAGGAGCGGCGAGCGGCGCGTCCCGCCCGAACCCGACCGTCCGCCGGCGCCGTCCGCCGGCGACGCTGGCTTCCGCTCTAATTTCCGGCGCCGCCCGGCCGGCTTAATGGTGCGCTGCGGCGGCTGCGTGTCGCGGCGCGGCGGCGGCGGCTCTGGCGCGGCGATGCGCCGCCGATCGCCGCGGCCGGCCGGGATCGCTGCAGGCGGTCCCGCTCGGCGTCCAGCCGGCCGGAAAATCTCGGGAATAAAGTGGTGGCCGTTCCGGCAGAAACGCACCAGCGAGAGGCGTGATTTATTGAAAAATCATGATGCAGTGTCTGTTTTTCTAAGGAAGCGATGATGCAGCTCAGCCGAAATAATATTTTTGAGCAACACTATGGGAGCGGTATTAGAAAACGCTGCAAAGCACTTGAGAAATGCAATATTTGCTTCAGCTCACCTGATCCTTATGTCATAGCCATCTCCTCTTGCCTCAGTTTTACGAGTCTGGTTTACCATGAACGAGTTAAGAATAGGCGGAGATTGTGCGTTTGCCTCACAAGCATTAGGAAGGCATCCTTGACCAAGCAACCATTTTCACGGAAACTTTAAGCCTAAGTGGGGCGTGTCTGGCTTCGCCGGGCTGAACCATCCCGGTGTAACACCGCTGGCCGCATGCAGAATAAGGATCCGGAATAGGGGCGCAGCCAAGATTTTCTTAAGGTGGGCCCGGAGCTCAGTGTGAACTGAAATCATACCAAAACCGCCTGCTGGGAAGACGAAGTGTAAAGGTTTTCACAAAAAAATGAATGTCTAAGAAGGGACCCCCCCCCCCTCCCACCTTTGGCTTCGCCTGTGATCCCGAGTTAGGGTCAAACATGGACGGTCGCCGCCCTGGTGGCCTTACCAGGCCTGAACGCCTCGATGGCGGCACAAGTTTGTCACGCGCCGAGGCCGTCCAGAGCCGGATCGCGTTATTCCCGGAGCTGAGCTGGAACCCAGGCGGCGGACGAGACCCGGCGCTGGAGCCGGACGGGAGCTGGAGAGGGGGCTGGAGACGACCGGGAGCTGGAGACGGAGGCTGGAGACAGACAGGAGCTGGAGACGGGGGCTGGGGACGAATGAGAGCTGGAGACGGGGTCTGAAGACGAACGAGAGCTGGAGACGGGGTCTGGAGGACGGACGGGAGCTGAAGAGGGGTTTGGAGACGGACGGGAGCTGAAGAGGGGTCTGGAGACGAAAGAGAGCCGGAGACGGGGTCTGGAGACGGACGAGAGCTGGAGACGGGGTCTGGAGACGGACGGGAGCTGGAGCCGGGGGTGGAGACGAGACAGGAGCTGAAGGCGAAACGCCGAGCTAGGGGTAGGTCAACTGTGGACATGCAGCTGGTTTGGGCGGAGTCAAGCACCAACTGGGACTTATCGGCCAGAAAGTGTTGAGCTGAGGAGAGAGCAGGAAGTGCTGACCTAGGGAGAGAGCAAGGATTTCTTGAATAGACGGACTGGCGGTCCTTTCAATGGCATGTCTTGAGCCGCCGTTTAAGGCTCTTGGAAACGCCTTTAACGGCGTTGGAAACAGGGGTCTTCCCCTGCATTAGTTACGTCACTGTGGCAACATCGGTGGACCGTCCTGGTCAACGTACCGCTCCATAACAGGTCACACCAACTGTCCCGAGTCCGAGGGCCAGGTCAGGTCACACCATTGGCACGAAGTCTGCAGGTCAGGCTGTGTCACATTGCCAGCTCTTTGTCGGTGGTGAGATCGCGCAGAGCACGTGGCTTGCTCTGAGTTGACACACCGAGTATCCCGGGACGCTGACCGGTGGCCGGCGGCGGCGGCACGGCCGACTCCAGTTGTGGCGCGCGCCTGCCGCGCCGCCAATCGCGTTAGCATCGATCGCGACGCAATTACATTGTTGTCGTAATGGGATTTAGTTGAGCTTGTTAGTGCGGCCGGGGCACCGGCGCCGGTGGGCCGCCGCTCTATTGGGTTACGTCGCCGGCCGGCGGAGGGCCGGCCGGCCCGACCCGGCCCGGCGTCCGAGCCGCCTGCCGGCCGTCAGCGGCTCGGCCGTCGACCGGCTGACCCGTCAGCGGCCCGTCAGGCCGGTCGGCGGGTCGCCCGTGACGCGCCGGGACCTGTTGCTGCCGGGCGGGCGGCGGCGCCCCCTGACGTGCAGTGTGCGTGAGGAGCTGTGGCGAGAGGAAGGCGGCCGTTCGCCGTGCCGTTTGGCGTCGGACGGATGGAAGACATACTTGCACGCTTGCTTTCCGCCTCGTTGGCGGGTTCTGCGTGGAGACGTGGGCGCTCATATGCCATCCAGTGACATTTTATATTTCTCATTAGTTTAGATTTGCTTTTCGATTTTTATGTATTTACTTTTTATTTGTCAAGCACCTTTTCCTGTTCTTCCAGTTCTTGCACAAGTGCAACAATTGCAGTCGATTGCATCACAATTGCATCAACTTCGAGCTTCGAGTTTCGTTCTTGGTCTTTTGATAATGCAGAATAATATGTAACCGATAGTGCAGAACTGACCTAAGCCTAATGTAAACCAGTCCACCAAGTGACCCGCTCAACTTCGAGCGCAGTTCGCTGTCGGTGGACAGTGGTTCAGAGCCCTCCCCTCTTTCTCTTGACTATTTTCTTTACTGGTTAAAGGGCGAGCATAAAGTTCCTCCTCTCAGCTCATTGATTCGATTGCGAGGCCTGTGGAGAGTTACGTCAGATATGTAAGTCAATGGCGGCTGCTTGCCGCTGACTGAAAACAAATGAGATTACCTCGCCGAACAGTTTGAAAATTTATGCCGACCTTTGTTTCGACGGACGAGCGGAGCAATTCGGCACGTGACATGTCATCGACCGTAAACTCCGGACATGGGAGCCAAATGAAGCGCATTTTGACGGCCCAATGAAGTGACGCCGAAGGTAATGGCGAGCCATAAAGATATTAGCATGCCTGCGTTTCCTAAACATTTGCATTTTTTAATAAAGTTGAAACGAAGCTCCAGTTTGGGCTGTGCTCTCTCGCACGTCAATATTACGAAACGCGGACAGTGAGGTCGAGATCCTGATTTGTTTTTTTTTTCGAATGGCAGCAAGCTGCCTCTGTCATCCTGATTAATTCCTTTGTGTTGAAAAAGAAGAAAATATTAGTGCAACGTTCCTAGAGAAACTCACCAAAAGTATTATTTTCTTTTTCTTTCCTCCCATCCTATGGTGTATCGCAAAAAAACTCGAGCTGGTATATGGCATATGGAATGGTTATCGTCTTTATACGTAACACGACATTTAGCAGCTGTTTAGCAAACCGTTTTCTCTCGCTTCAACCGTGATTTTGATGTTTTTATGTGAGCTAACACCATTTATAAACAAGCTGTTGAATATCTACCATCAAACCGATTTTTGCAACCGATTCCCCTTTAATCCGGGCGTTGCGATGTATATCGGATCGTTATAATTCCAGGTCATGAGTAATTAGCACGATAGGAAAGTACGTTTCAACCGTTCTTATTGCCTTATTTGTAAGGATGCGTCTTGTCTGCAATATGACCGTTAATGAGAAACAGTATGTAGGCAATTTTAGTAACTGAATGGAATTCAATTATCTTGATGTAAATAGATACAAGATCGTTTTTGTGACTGATAATAGTACGCCTACCCTGCCCGGAATTTTTATTCTGCTTTGTGCGATGTATTCTTTTACATTAAAAGCATCTTTGTCTATGTGATAGCTGTCTTGTCCCATACACCAAAACGTTGCTGGAGATTAACAGCCTGCACGGCGGTAGCTGCTCTCCCCGCCAGCTTGACATGCAATGTTCAATGTTGATCCTGTAAAACCTTTACGCAAACCTTACAAACGGAGCTCTATTAAAAACTGGCAAACGTTTTTGTTTTGGATTTTACGTTTCAACAGGCTGCGCACAAACAGTAAAAAGGATGTGTGCTAGGATTTTAGCCTGGCATAGATGGTGTTTAGCAGTGAAGGCGATTTCATTGTATAAAAAACTTGCAATAACGAAGTTTAAAACAATTTTCCCAGCGTCCGAAGGCGTTTAATCTGACAACGTATACGTGGTCCGGATTTTACCCTCCGTTTGGCTGGGATGCACGACTGCAGAAATGGTCGTTTTAATTTAGACCAAGTACGTGCCCTGTTTTCGGAAATGACGAGTCTGTTTCCCGCATCCTGAAACTTCCCATCAGTCTTGTGTAGAGGGAAAATAAAAGAGACTAATTGCTCAGCATCGCGGTTAAAATGGTAAAAGCGGAAAAGTGGACCTCTCGGGAAAACTGGGCTCGGAGGGAAGGCATTTAATTCAAAGTATGAGGGGCCGCAGCTCAATTAAACTAGTAGCAGGATGATGGCGCCGTTGACGTTTACTGCTCATACGGTGCCAACGGTTGCGAGTGACAGGATGCGTATGCGTCTTTAGAAACTGTCGCGGTGTGACAATGAACAGCAATTTCCCGTGCCGACCACGATTGGCCGGTCAATCCGGACCCCAGGATCACACAGCCGTACTTTTTTCATTCGCCGTCACATCGCCGGCGATCGGTCGCAGAGTGGACCGCTCCCTGGGCTGCTGCGAGCCTAATGGGTCGAGCTCGGCCGCGCCGCCGCCGGCCTCTGAGCCGGCCGTGTCGGCCACTGACCCCCCCCCCCCGACCAGAGCGGGGGGTGGGCAACGGCCTGGCAGAGCGGGCCGCCCGTCGTCGGCCGCCAGTGTGGGCGGGCCGCCTCGCTCGTCTGACCGGCGGGCGGCGCCCGCCCTCTCCAGGTCAGCCGGCCCCGGCGCCCGACCGCGCCGCCCACACGTCCGGCAGCATCGACCAGACGCGCCGCCCTCGCCGCCGGACGCCGCGACGGCCTGATCACGGTCCTGCCGCGGTCTGGAAATGACGAGAAATGACCCGCCGTGTCCCAGCCTAACACCGGCCAGTTTCAAAGGCGTAGCATGGACTTTTCGACTCAACCACACTTGATGAGGTCCCTGTTAGAAACCAGACCCAGGCTTGTCTGTAAACGCATCTGCATTCATAAATTACCGCCGAGAAACTAGAGCCGTTGTACCATGGGAACCGTGCTACTTCTACATGGATCTCCAGTAAAGTTGGCAGAAAAGGTGAGACTGTCTGGGACGTGGGAGGTAGATGTCTTGGGACACGGGAGCCCGTTACTTGAGGACACAGATGCCGGCTGTTTGGGAACACAGAGGCTAGTTGTCTGGGAATGGTGTCGCTGATTGTCTGAGGACGCCGGGGACGCGGGAGTTGGTTTCTTTCTGGCGACGCGGGAGTTGGTTGCCCGAGAACCCAGTTAGCCAGACCGGTAAACGAACAAGCAGACGGGCAGGCAGACGGACGGTAAGGCCGGCAGACAGACAGACGGACAGACCGGCACACCGACGGACAAACAGGCAGGAAAATAGACGGCCAGGTAGCTAGACAGACAGGCCGCCAGGCCGCAGACAGACGGACAGACGGACAGACGGGGTGGGTGGGTTCGTGGCGGGACGCTGTTTGGTCCGGGCGGATCGATGTTGTGGGCACTGCGATCAGATGACCGAGCCGCAGCCAGACTGGCGGCGGCCGAGGCTGCAAAAACTGTCCGCTCTCGAGCCGCCCCCCCCCCCCCCCCCTCTCCACCGGCTAGGAAGCGGCCAACGACCGCTGTAAACGACCCAACTCAGTGTCTCAGCAACCGACAGTAGCAAGCGCTTTGTATTGAAAACGTCGAGCTCATGTTTCTCCAAGCGATGAAACCTGCTGTTTTTTTTTCCTGCTAACGTATTTCAAAGTCTGTTCACGCTCGGTGCGCGTTGCAAATGAACGCAACCGCAGCGCGACCCAGAGATGTACGAGCACTCGTAAGCTAACAAGCCGCTGCATTGTTCGGGCCGTATTATCTCCCGGCTAAGCCGACTATCAGAAAACGGATGCAGGTCGGGTAGCCTGGTCTTCTTCGATTCCTGAAATAGCATCCTTGACACACAATAGCCTCGTTTTGGCTGGCTTCCATATAGGGTTCGCGTTCGTGGATTCTGGCCATCATTGGATTCCATTGGGTGCAACCCACAGGACGCTTTTGAGGGGTCCGAAACGACTTCTGGACTACGAATGAGGGCTGAAATGACTAGTAGGGTAAAAGTCAGCATTTCCACTTAGTTCACGACCCCTTCCAGGTTAATAACAGGTCAACGAAGGTCAGTGATCTAAGTTAATTATTTCAACCTGGCATGTCCTCGAACTAAGTGAGGACCCGAATACGGAGGCCACAGACACCATGAGTGACACCCATATTTTTAATTAGTAATACAAAATGCCATTAAACAGTTGTTTTTTTTATAAATTTGATCCAAGTGCTTTGATAATGATGTTAGGGATCGGAGCGCGTGCTGAGGAGGACTTGTTGCATAGACTCCACCCCCTACACCTGAACGCGTGGTCCGGGGAACAGCTGATTTTGTGACGAACGTTTAACGCACCGTCAACGGTACGACACGATGTGGTATTCACCTGACCATCTTCTTGCCAGCTGCCAGTTGAGCCACGGGCCAGATTCGAGCGCCAAGTCGACTCGCACCCGTTTTACCGGGACGGAGAGACCACCGCTCTACCAGAAGAGGTGGCAATCACCGCGAAACGAAAAAACTGGTCTACCGGTATTTAAGACGTTCGCTATACGACGACGTCATCCGCAACGTAACTTGTCCAAGGCACGCCTTCGAAAAAAGTCTTTTGCCGGTGGTCTGCAGAAGTATTGACGGGACATTTTTCGAGAGTACGAAAGAAAGAAAGCTCCATATTTAATCGAAACAGTATTTTTAGACCAACACAAAAAACCTCAGGGTCGGATGGGCTTGCAATAGCCCTCTGTACTGACGACGGTCAAGGTCAGGACACCCACGCTTACAGCTGTGACGACGTGACATTTCCACTTTTTGATACGATGAAGTGATTTGATCCGCCAAATTACGTAAAATTACGTAAAATAAAATAATGCACAGTGTACAGCGCTGAAAAAGTCATAGTGAAAAAAGCAGAACATATCCTGAAATGCATTTTCATTTTGTTCCCTGAAACCACCGCAACGTGCAAACAACCTTGTTCCAGACATTTTCCGACAACCGTAAAAAGTATCTGGTTCATAAAATACGGACGTTATTTCTGCTACTTCCAATTTCGCTGTCATGATAATGGAAAGGCACGCGTCTTCCATGAGCCGCAGCTCATTTCAGAGATGTAAATGCGCCGACCCGACAGGCGAGCGCTGATAACCCTATCTTGTTTCACCAGCGGCCAGCAATGGCGCAAAGTTATTGCCACATTTTTATTTTCATAACCACGAAATCTAAATTGAAAAGTCCACAGTAAAATATGAAGGGCCCATAAACGAGATGGAATAATTCTTCAAGATTACAGTCAAAAGTTTAATTTGACTGACGGCATATGTTAGCGTCAAGAGCTGAAGTTATCATTATATTTTACGGCGGCCAGGAAATTGTTTGCTGCCATATTTATGATAAGGTGATCCATAGCTTAGGTCGTTCTCGTAGCGCGTATAGGACCGGACTACAGCCGGCAGCCGCTGCTGCCTCACTCTCGAGGAGCACCGTCTGGTTTTTGGCCGCAGAGACTTATGGGAGGGGTATTTACGACGAAAGGATCGACTGCACCCAGGCACAGACAGCGGATGCTGGAACCGCAAATGGGTGTCACCACATCTCTTCGAATTAACTATTGCAGCCTACTTGGATAGCCGTAAGATAAATTACCGTTTAATGATGTGACTTCCTCTTTCGAGCATGCTCACCTGTTCGCAGATGTGTGTTATGTTTGCAACACACCCAAGATTCCTTACATCTTTTTGTCAGCGATTACTTCCTTATTGGTAACAGATCACCGAGCACCAACAACAAAAGACGTGGCGTCCCAAACATTCTTGTTTGAATTGTAACAATTGACCAACTATCTCATGATGCTTTTGACGAGATATTTCAGTTACGCATGGGCATTTGTGCGAAACTAAGCAGCCAAACAATGACAGAAACAGGTATCATCAGAAGGCTGCTAGGTCTAGCCTCTACCCACTGCGGCTGACGACATCGTAGCCTTGCACCTCTACAGCAGCTTCCTTGCAGGAGAATGAGACGCACTGGTAAAGCATGTCGTAGTTGAACCTTCTCTAAAAACAATAATAAACTCATTTGACACCAGTTGTTAACCGTGCGAGGTTGAATTAATTAGGCCAGTGACCTGTATGTGCATTGTTGGTTCGCTTGATTCAACAGAACCGCCGGGTCGTTATCATAAACTGGCGGTGTCATGGCAAAGCTGCCTACGACTCAGCTGCAAGATAGATGAGCCCACATATGAAAAAAAATGCAAAACAAAGCATGGTATCTCGTTTAGCATGTTAGAGAAAAAATGTGTCAAAGGTTTTGCCACTGATAATCAAGTTTCCTAAAAGGAAAACTTTAATTTGGTTTTGTTAGGCGTGGTTACAAAATAGACCTTAAGCACGGGTTTTATTATTGGACCCGCCCTAATCGTAGACGCAAGTCAGCTGAGCCGTTGTTCCCCATCCCCGTCCTCGGTCGTCCCGCGGCGAATTCGCCTAATGTACCGCCGGTAGTAAAGATTTTACAAAACGTTCAAGTTTCGGTCAATAAAATGCGAGATAATGGACGATTGAATGAGCAAATGGGCCCGAAAATTGCCGCCGCTGTGAAGTTGTGGCCATCGGACTTTAACTGGAGACTTTAAAAGTCATTCAATGTGAGGCACTCCTAAGAAGTTAAAAGCCCCCAAGCGAGACGAGTTGGCACAGTTCTAGCAGAGGGAGATATCCTGCGCCGTCTCCATACGCGAAGGATGACCCCCATGGACTTCCTCGCCCCAGAAATGTTGCATTCCGCATCATTGATTCGAGAAATGGAAAATACAACGCAATTGGCTCTGTTCCGTTGGTGCACAGTGACAACAGTTTCAATAGTTTCGTTGTTTTGTGGTGTGCTGGAGACAGGCAATATGTCCGTGTGGTGTGCCGTCAAGTGTGACAAAACGAATGTCATAGCTTAAAGCTCCGAAACCTCGCATGCCGTGAAAGACATTTGAACAAAGGTGGTGATGAGGATATTGTCTTCCTTCAGATCAAGAGAACTGGGAATGGAATTTCCAACCATCTTGATTTTGAAAAATGAAGCTGGGGTAAACGAGTTGTCTATTGTCGTGTGTTTTAAAGCTGAAGCAGGTGTGTTTACTTAAGCGTTTTCTGTACTCGGTAATAAATGGCATGCAACTGTCAGTCGACGAAAAAAAAACGTTTCGAAAGGGACACAGTTCAAACTGGTTCAAACCGTTCAAAAAAACATCGTGATCCCAACCAAACGACGTCTAGGAAATCCTTCCGCTTCTTTTCATTGTCGGCCGCCATTTTGTCGAACAGCACTCGAGGTGCATAGGAAATGGTTCGCCTCAGGTTATCTATTGCCTGTCTCGCAGAGAATGATCCATCTTCCATCGAACCTGGTGGTGCTTCCGTCCGTCTAATAGCGACCCTGAGAGTGTCCGCTACCCAGCGAGCCTGAGGGTTCTGGCGTCTGCTGAAGGTGCTGATGTCCACCACGCAGTGACCCTGGGGATGCTTCTGACGGCCTCACGGTGACGCTGAGGACGTTGCCCCTCGTTTCCAAACGATGCGGCGGATTTTCCCGTCTACCGCTCCGACTACCATCAGTCTCCTGGCGGATGACAAAAATGGCGCCGTAATTCGAGTGAGTGCGCCACGCTCGTCTCAAGTGGCGCCGCTCGCCACCACCATCCAATCAGCTGATGGCGTGTGAATTATGTGCGCCGGCCGCGCCCCGGTCGCGGGCTCCCGCCGTCTTCCGCGTTGTCGCGCGGGGAGGGAGAAGTTGTCTGAGCCTCGTCATGACCTTCAGCTCGCCCCTGGCCGGCAGGGGCAGCTCGGTGGTACCGGCGCAGCTCACGGCCTCGACTCCCGTGCTCGGCAGGAAGGGGGGACCGGGACGGAACGGGTGTCGGTGGGACCTGCGCCGGCTGTCGGCTGGGCAGGGGTCAGTGGAGGGAACGTCGCACGTTACCGCCACCTGTTGTCAGACTGGGCCGAACGCGCCTGGTGCGGTTCAGTAGCCAAGTGAACCTGTTCGGTGCGGGTACTTTCTGATTTCCGCTCGACTGCATCAGTGATTCGCGCGCGACCAAAAGAGGACGATGCTCCGAAAGCTTTTGAATGTTCCGGCACTGGCATTCGGGGTGCATTTCCTCATGGAAATGTCTTTGGAGCCCACTGCCAAACAACTTTCATCAGCCATTCATCCAGCAGCCATGGGGCGGCTTTTCAGGCCGTCGTGCGGCCAGATATTCCGGGCGCCTTCTTGCCATAGAAGCCGTCCGACCGCCGCAGGCGTCTGCTTTGTATGCGTCCCACCGGTGGAGCGTGCGGGAAGGATTTCGGACCCAAATCCTCGCCATCCTTTTAACGCCGACCGCTCACTAACGACGCAGTCTGGCACGCTAAGTGGGAACATATTCGCGAGGCTGGGTCTGCGCGCCGACCCTGCCCAGCTCCCAAATGTCTCGTTCAGAGTCGTCAGCCGGCAGGCCGTCTCAGACGGCGGCCGGCGGCCCGCTAACGGCGCCGCGGCTGGCGTCACCTTCTGGCGCCGACCAGGCCCGGAGCCCGGAGCCCGCCCCGGCGACCCCAGGTGCCGGCCGGCCAGCCGGTCCCTGAGCGGCGGCCATCAATCCCCGCGCCGCAGCGGCTCCGGCGGACGCGTGTCGAGCTGTTCGCCGCGTCAGCCGGCGGCGGCGGCCGGCCGAGTCACGGCCGCGGCCGCGGCCGCGGCGGCAGGTCGGAATTAGCGGCCGGGTCGCGGCGGCGCCAGCTGCGCGGCGGCCGGGCCGTAACTCCGCCGGGCGCCGCCGCCGCCGCCGCCGACGCCGACGACGTCATGTTTACGACGGCGGCGCGGCCGGACGGCGCGTGACGCGACTGCGACGAGGGCCGGCCGCCGTCCACCGCCCGCCGTCTGCCGTCTGCCGCGGTCCGCCGCTGTCATATATTGCCGTCTGCCGTCTGCCGCCGCCGTCTACTGACGCCGCCGCCACTGACGCCTGCACTCGATGAAATACCGCGAATCCTCTAGGTCTGGCATCATCTCTGGCCTCGGCTATCTTGGTTTTGGCCCAGGCGGCCTCAGCTCCAATCAAGCGACCCCCACTTTGGCCCACAAAGGCCTCGGACCCGATTCCCCCTGCTGCGGTAGCTGCTGCCACACTAGTATTGAGCTGCGCACTGGCGGGCAACGATTCCAAAACGCTCCGTCCCAGCCCTGCTCTCGATCCACGCTGTGCCTGATCGCGGCTCGACCGTCGTTAGTTCCGCCGGGCGCGGCCCTCGCCGGACCGGCCGCCCCGCGTGACGTCAGAGGGGCAGCGTCGAGTGGTCTGCCGCCGACTGATCGGGACGTACGGCCAGCTCGGAGCCCCCGGGCCGCTGGCGCGGACAGCGGACAGTCGATAAACTGGCCCGGGACGCGGCCGCCGCCGGACCTGGGTGGCGCCGATAAACTCGGCGACTCGGCTAGCCGCCGGCGGCCGAGTCGCCGAGGCCGCGGACGTTCCGGGAAAGCCGCCCTGCCGGCGTCGCCGCCGCGGGTAGCCGGCGGCGGCGGAGTCGGCGTGACCGTCAGGCGGCGGCCGGAGGCGCTGCAACCGGCGGCGAAGTCGTTCTCTGTTTAACGCCGGTGTTGTGTCGTCATTAAAGGAGTCGCGAAACCCGAAGAGATTGGTGTTCCAAATTAAATTTCTACTGGGAAGTAAAAATAATGGTGCAAATAGTGTTCATTGATCCTGTCACTCCGTCATGGACTTTACTTTGGTTGAAATTCAAGGAATCGTTCATTTTTAAGACGTTCCTCCCCACGATTTTGGTGTCAAGCTTACTTTCGCATAATTTTGTTGATAAGGTCACCACTAAGCAGGCACGTAGCCAGGATTTTCCTCATGGGAGAGCCAAATGTCAAATTTCGTCAGATACCACTGGCATATTACGAAGTTTATAGGAGAAAGTTGCAATTTTACATAACTGACCTCATCTTCAACCCACAGCAACACATACGACCTTTGTTTTTACAACATATTTTATCTTTATTCCGTATTTGTGCGAAATCTCTATATATCTAGTGTAGACCTCTTGGCTCAGGGGGAGGCATGGCTCCATGGCCCCCTTGGCTACGTCCCTGTCCCAAGAGCGCAGCTTTTACCTCCAAACCACACCCTTGACTCCACTTCCGGTCCCATGATCCCTGGAATACAGGCCGAGACGTTCCCGCTACTGGCAGCTTCAAAAATTCACCACCAGAGGCTGAAGCACCACTTTGTATCGAAGAAGGTTGTGGAAGTTTCTTGGAAATGGTACGCTGATTCATGAACGCCCGTCTGGAATCATACTGACAACCTCAAACTGCGTTCAGGAAAGCCACACTAAAATGCTCCCAGGGAAATACGAGCCTGCTCTCGAGCCTACCTCTCTTGATCAGTGCGTGGGAAGTCCAGCGGACACCAGTAGGAACAGTTAGTTGTAGTTTTAGTCGCTAGATGTCAGCCTATGCGCCTAAATTTCCCAATGCCGGCTTCGGATGAAAAGACACTGCGGTTACTACGGAGAAAGATCAACGGTGGATGTGTAAAAGAAAAAACGGTAATTTCAGAGCCAAAGCCTGTCTGCCTTAAACCTGCAGTTAAACGCGACTATAAAGGGCGAAATTACGCAGTGAAAGCTGCTAAAATCCCATTCTCATCTTGTGTTGCAGTGGTTGAAATGTATTTCAGTCATGGGCGCGGTTAACCACGAAGCACGAACGTAAGCAGCTTCTTTGCCGTTGAACACCTGTCCGTGTTTGTCACACACGAGGCGGCAAAGCAATGAGGGTGTGTCCGCCTGTGAGGATCCGGTTTCGCCCTGGGAGCCGATATAGGGTTTCGCCTAAACAAAGTCATCACCACAGCTAAACCGGAAACGTTCCGCGTTTCCGAAAGGGAGGAAAAAATAACGATGTCGACCATGCGGTCTTCGGCCGTGGCGCTTAGTCTCGGAAAGCCCCAGCGTTTTGAGGAATTGGGTGTGACCATTGAATGATGTGCTTGTATGGCATTCTTTCTGCCTGCTCTGGTCAAGGGCTTTGTTCCCAAGGGGGAAGAACGAGATCTGTGTCTCGTGTTATGCAAGGACCTGATCTCGTGTCATAGTTTGCGTCATTTTTTCGTCAGCGGGATTCAGCTGTGTACCGACTGAATTTGCTGCACACTCTTCAAGAGAATGAAACACGGTGCGGCAGTACTGGCGGCCATTAGTCTCCGTTTTGCACGGCAATTGCCTTGTTGCAAATGCAGCGACATTGGTGTAGTTACACGAGGGCAACGACGCAAATTTTAATTTTAAACATAATGCAAACGACTTTGGGACACATCCCAACAATATTTGTGCGTTTGTAAATTTGTAGGTAACTAAAGGCATCCACTCAGTGGCTATCCTGGCTTCTCGTCCAGATTACAAAAACGGCGGTACAAAGTAACTTGTTACGTGAAATAACAAAAAAAAGAATATCTCGCACATATACGAAGACAAACAGGAAACCATAGTGTAAGATGTTTCAAATGTTCTACAAACAATATCCGTGAAATGGCACTGAAGGCCGTTGGAGGCAGGCGATCCCAAGCCTCTATGGCCCGGTAGAAGAGCCGCTGGGTCGCCGCCAGCCGCACGCGAGCCAGATGCATGGCACATATGCCACCAGCAGCCGCGTGGGTGCGGCCGCAGCAGACCTGAGCACGTGTCGGAAACACAGCACGTATGGCGGACGGACACGCAGGGGAGTGCAAAGCACAATGAACCTTCAAGGGGTCACGCTTTGTGACCAGGTCGGCCACACGACTCCACCACATGGCTTCCAGAGCTGGGGTGATGTGGTACCCACGTTGCGTCCCGATCACCAGCCTCGCAGCAAAATTCATCACCTTTTGCACTTTGCTCGGTTGGCAACCGGCGGCCACTCCCCAAACAGTGATCGGTAAAGGATATGTGAGAAGTTATTGGAGCGGACGAGGATCTTCATGACGTTAAGAGTGATATTGAAAAAAAAAAATTTGAAAAATGAGACAAGAATGCTGTTGCAACGCCGAACAGTGGTGGACGTGTGCTCTTCCCAGGTAGGATGTTTGGCAATGATTGCACCAAATGGCACTGCAAACTTTTTAGAATCATGACAGAATGTGAAATGTGGATGTGGAAATTTCTCATCTTTTTATCGAGGCTCTGGTCCCAATAAGCCAGAAGTCCATTTTTCCTGGCTTCGTTTTTGTACAGTTGGACTGAAACCAGCCATGGAGGTACGAGATGGAATCTTCGATTCGGGTACTGAAACATGACAAATTGTGGATGCCCGGTGCGACGAGGTCGAAAAGCTGGGTGTCATCGGCATGGGAGAGGAATCGACCATAGGAAGGAAGCTGGGTAGGTCGACAATAAAGACTATAAATAGGATTAAGCCGTCGATGGGTCCCTGGGCCACTCCGTGGGACGGGGAAAGGTAACCGAGCCACCAGCGACTACCTGCCCCCGGCCACTTAAGTAACTGATGAACCAGTGCGCCTCAACCTCTTTCCACTCGAGCTCGCTCGGAAGGACACCGTTATCAGCGCTGTCGAAAGTCTTGCTCATGTCGATGGCTGCAAGAGACACGACGTGACCGGCATCAATGATCTTTGCTGTTCACGCGACTACGTCGAGCGCGGCATGTTCCGTACGGTGGCTGGGTCGGTGGGCATGCGGAGACGGTCACCGCGCATAGTTACGAAGCAAGTGCGTAGACAGCTGAGCACGCGCGACTTTTCAGTGATTATTGGCATTACCGGTAATGTATAGATGGATCGAAAGTCGCGAAGACTGGATCTGTCACCTGACTCGTACACTGAAGTGGAACGGGCAGTTTTCTAGGCATCAGAAAAAGTTCGTGATGTGGTCGAACAGTTAGCAACGTTCAGAATGAGTAGGCCGGTAACAGGAAAACGTTCCTACGAAGCAGGAGAATGCCGTCAGAACAGCCGTGGTCTGACTCAGATGCGCGACAGCCGCCGATAGCTCCGGCAGCGTCAGCGGGCGCAGGATGAGCGCTGCCGCACAGACACGGTGGAGTCGAGGTCCGACAGGTGACGCCGCCGTTCCGGCAGGCACTGCCGCTGCCTCGGCCGCGATTCGGGGACCGTGGCAGCAAAGTGCTAGTTCAAGCCGCCAGCTCGGTCGGCTAGATCGACACCGGCTGGCTTCTGGGTGGACTGTGGGCCAAACCGCTTGAGGCGGTCCCAGAATATTTGCCTGCCGCTCAGGCTATCGCACAGGAACGAGCGTCGCGCGGCCGCAAGCAGGTTTTTGGCGCAGTTCCGCCACTGCTGATACGCACAGTGCGACTCAGGGGTACGCTGACGCTCCCAAGTCTTCCGGGCTTCAGTTCGTTCTTCCCTTGCAGCTGTCACTTCTGGATTGCGTCGTAGCCACGAGCAGCTAGGTCTACGCGAGGTCACCGTGATGAGTGTACAGTGCCTGTCGACCGTCTCGTTCCGAACCACTGTGATCGCAACGACCTTCTCATCCATGGTGCTAACGGAATGGACTGGCTGCCAGTCTGCTGTCAACAGGTCCAGAGAAAAGTCCCCGTCGACACGTTTCCCTCGTCGCCCGGCAAATGTGGATGGCCTCTGTCTCTCTCCCGGGACTGCAGCACATAGCAGGATTGGCTGGTGGTCAGCGATGCGCTAAGTGAGCACCCTGGCTGAGTAACCGAGGCCGGTTTTACTCGTCACGATTAGGTCCACTAAGGCACGCGTCGAATGAAGAGAAGTAGGCTTCTCCACTAGCTGCTCCAAGTTCAGATCGTCCGACATGGTATGAAAGTGGTGCGTTCCTGGACTTCCTCTGTTCAAGATGTGATATCGAAATGTCCCAGCGCGAAAATGAGATTTCCCGTTGCGAGCAAAACGTGCATTTGAGTTCCGATGTTCTCCAATTCTCTGGCTACTGACTCCCCAGGAGGCCAGTAGAAGGCGCCGACTACCACGATGCGTCGACTGGTGCCGCCCACGGATAGCCGCAGCGTCTCCACCGTTGGAGCCAGACTCTTAATGTCGAGCACCGCCATGCGCAGTCCGTCAGCGACGACTATGACGACTTCGCTCCAGCATGGGGAAGCATGCTGCGTGGCTATGGTCCATAAATCAGAGCTAGCACGCCCGACGGTAGTGTAATCTGGAAAAAACTGGCACCCAGCTTAGGATATCTGGTGACAGCCACGTCTCGGACACGTACAGTGTTTCGAGGTCGCTCTTCTGGAGCAGCTGGTTAACCTCATCCAGTCGCGGAGTTAACGAGCCAGCGTTGGCATGCCCGATGTTGTAGTGGCGGCGCGCTGTTGGTACCAGTATCGGCGGGAGCTGCCAGTGGCCGCCGAGTTCCCTGCTGTGACAGTCTGACCAGCACCACACGCGTCCTCGGCCGATGTACTGCAACATCAGTGCGGTGGGGCCACACGGCCGCAGAGCAGACGGCCCAGGTCGGTTGACGGGTGTGGGCGCCGACTCGTCTTCCTCACCTGCGGCGAACCAGGAACGCAAGGGGCGGGGGCAGACCGCGCTGGATGACCTCGGTCACCGGTCGAGTCGCTCTCCCACATATCAGCTCCTGTATCGCCGCCAGGTGCGATAGAGTGAATACCGCGGTCACCGGTCGAGCCGCTCTCCCACATATCAGCTCCTGTATCGCCACCAGGTGCGACGGAGTGAATACGTGTTTGGTAGAGACGCGATTTGATATTCTTCACTCTTCTGGACAGTAGAAGTTGGATTCAGTCGACAGGAGAGACCGAGTTCGCAGATCTTGCAGGTAAACAGACATGATGATGGCGGCGATGATGGCGCCGGCTTGAAACCAGAGCAGTCCAGAAAGCCATCAGGCTTACACAGGTTAGAAAGTGATCTTTAGTCTTACCTCGTCATGGAGTGTTTATCCAGGTGCAGTGAACAGCCCTTCTCCAGGAATGAAACACTCGAAAAACGCGAAGCGTTCGAGCGCAGTGTCACCGCTAGTTCAGTACCGTCTCAAAACTGTAATTCCCATATCGGGACGGTGGCTTTTCGAAAAAGAAATGAATGTTTGCATTTGTGAAAGATTTGACGTTTAGCGGTGGACTAATTTAGCCCCAGCTTCCCGACGGGTCTGGCAGCACGAAACGAGAAGTGGATGCGGCTCCACTTTGTCAGACAACAGTCCAGTGACAGCTGGCCGTGGCGCGTGGGTGTGGGTGTGTGAAAGGACTTCAGGGCGCTCCAACTGGCCTGACGCGTTATCAAACCGCTCCGAGGAAGGCCCCTCGGCTTGGCATGGAGCGATGCTCCTCGCCGTGAAGACTTCTCGTGAGCCGTGCACACTGCACAGGACGAGTCCCAGGGAGCCGAGGAACCGGTTTAAGGTAGGGGGATTTAAGTGCGGTACAGGTGCAGGGGACAAACGCTAATGAGTTTTGAAGATTTCGAGACTCACAGATGGCGTATTCCTACATAAGAAACCGTATGATTCTGACTTGTTTATTGGATATTTCGGGCATTTTGTTAACGGGAGCCGTTATGGCCGACGAAGCAGGAGCGCATGGGTGTAATTACCGGAGAGACAGGGGGACGTGCCCCTCGCCTTACTTTTTGGCTTGTGGGGCGGGTGCCCTTTAAGTCACAGCAAAAAGGATTTTGAAGGAAAATAGAAAACATCTATTAAACCTGATCCGAAAGAGATACCGACTTCGTTTTTTTCTCCTTCTCTGTTCTTTTTTTGCTGGGGAGGGCTTCTTGACCTCCTCAGCAACCATCATCCTCCAGACACCCCATCCCCATGTACTGATCAACCATTCCACATGGACCCAGCGCCCCTTACAGTTAAGCGCTCTTGCACAGGCCAGGTAGCCCTTGCGTGCTCGGCGCCCCATACAGGCCAGGCAGCCGCTCTTCTTCAGACCAGGCACTTCTACGACGCAGGCGCCCCTTGCAGGTCAGACGCCCCCCGCACAGATCAGGCGCCCCTCAGGGGCCCAGCGCCCTTGGCAAGCGAGATGCCCCGTGCAGATTAGGCACTCTTCGTGTATTTGGCGCCCTCTGTACAGACCAGGCGCCCATACGAGATTTGGCGCCCCTCACGGAACATGCACCTCTGACGCTGTAGGCGCCCCTTACAGGCAAGACTGGTTGTGTGCATGCTTACCTCCATTTTATTCTCTTCTTTCTTTCTTTCTTTCACTTGTCATCGGAGTTACCCTTAGCTGGAACAGTATACTGCTTCTCCCCAGAGATGTCAGGCATTGGTGGTCTTCAAAACTGACAGTTTAAACTAATAAAGCTCGAATGACGGCTTTCTTCATTGTCACTTTTACGGACCCACCTAAACACCTTTTGCCCTGGATAACTGCTTTTACCATTGGTGACCAGACCAGGCTCTGTGGGAAAAGCTCAGATGTGATGCTGCGGTTTTGAACCAACATCAGCAAACGAAGGAGTACAAAAAAATGACGTCAGAAGTTTGAATCGAACCCAACACTGTCGATGGAATACAAGTAAAAAGTGTCTCACCTCATCAGGTTCTTTGACACCGCTCAAGTCCGCGTACATGTATGCAAAGATTAAAATGCATTGATATTTGTGCCTTTGCATCCGTAAATATGTAAGCAAACTACCAGTTTCTTTCTAAATACTCGTTGATGGTGTCCCCGCTTGAGATCGGTTCCCCTCTTGGAGGTCTGCACCTCTCCTGGACGGATGGTCCCCCCCCTTTGTCGTCACCGTCACCTGTCACCAGACCCCTGCAGGAGGAACCAGCTTCCGAAAAGGGGGGGGGCAAAGACGTTTTCCCATAAGGGTAAACCTAAATCTAAAAGAGGGGGTCGTTCCATTCCCATCCCTAAATCTATGCAACTAAACGATTATGAGAATATTTAGGCCTCACGAGACAAACATGAGATGTACAAGCCCTCGTTCATTGCACCGGCTCATATGAAGAGTACCCACTTTATCTGCGATGTTCGAGTACAAATTGTGACCGACTTCTATATATTCGGCACTGAATGTCATACCCATTAACAATATCAACATTAGGTGTATTCTTTTTATCATAAATGCGTTTTATCATAAATCCTTTGGGAACTCCTGCGATTGCGGAACAATATAAGCTTTCTTTCTTCTTTTGATTTCAAATTTGCTGAATTTTTCACAAATTTGACCCGAATGTATTGGAGTGGGTGGCACTGGGATTAGAGTCCATGCTAAGTGCTGGATCCAGGGTCCAGCTTGTTGCTGGACCTTGACTTCGCCGCTGAGGTGTTCCCAAAAATGGACTGATTTTGCCCCAGGCGACGAGCCAGATGGCGCCAGAGGATCTTTACTGTGCCACGCAACTCCGCGACACGGCCGCCCCCCTGCCTAGCTAACTCTTTCGGTCACGAGCCAAGTACAGATGCCCGATCTGGGATATGACTGACATAACTGACAAGTTTGACATGATTCTCTCTTTGTGTCTTAGGTCTGACATGTCTTGGGCAGTTATTTTGCGTCGCTAAATCTATCGCTAAATCTGTCTACTGTTTTGCCCGGTGTTCAAAGCAATCTACGCAAAGCCCCTGGACGCGATCAGTGAGATTCAAAACAGAAAAATCATGGTTCATCTCTGCCAGCAACGAAGGAAGCGAAATGGATGTGAGCAGTAAATTAGACTGGAGGGATGGGAGCACCATGCACGAATGGTGATGACTTACTAAATGATACACAAATAACGTGTTCGTGTACTCCAACCCCCCTCTCTGTCTAATGTGCACGTGAGAGGGGAGACTCTCCCGCGCATCGCAAACGAACCCCGCATGCGTGTGTGCGTTCCCCAGAGGGCGTAATCCATTTATTTAGGCAGCGAAACGGCCGATCGATCGCAGCCATCGACCCCGGCCAGCATTAGCGCATCATAACTCAGACGTGTCGCCTCCCCTGCGGGGCGCATTACGGACGCTCCGGCGGCTCCCCGCCCGCCGGGCCCCGCGCCGCCGGGCCGCCGGCGCCAGGTGGGGGGCGCGGGCGGCACCTGATTACCCTGTTTAACGCCGAGCGGCCGCGGCCGCCGCGCGTGCGGTAATGCTCCTGCTGCTGTCGGCACTGATGAAATAATTGTCATCCGCTAATGAATGCCTTCCGGCCGCGGCCGCCGCCCGGGCGGGGCGGGGTTAAAGGGCCCGGCAGGAGGCCGGACGGGGTTTTAATAACGCATGGGCGCCGCGTGCCTCTTTCGTGGAACGGTGGCGGCCGTATCAACTGGTGGGTGATTCTGCTCGGAAGCCGGGGATGCAACGCTGCTGAACTTTGGAGGGGCACGTGCCCAGCCGCAGAGATTTAACATGGGTCCTATGGGCGTTGACTGGAAGGAGTGGGTTCCAAAATCTCATTTGCCGCCCACCCAAATCATTTTCGAAAAGTTCCATCCTGGTCTGGAGGGACGCCACCCACGGGGAGATGATAGGAGGGAAGGGTAACATCTGCTTGCGGCCTCTAGAAACGTTATTTAATTTGGCAGGGGACAAAAGACTCCAACGCTCAGCGTTGCAAGAGACCTGCCTTTAACAGGATCTTCGTGTTGTGGGAAGGATCTGCCAATGGCGAGGGACAAAAGACTAATGTTCATTGTTTCAGGAGACCTTCCTCCCGTCATTCTGTCTCGGGGTTGATATGATGTCTATTTATTTCCAATATTCAGTATGCTTAAAACCGAGTCAGAGCGTCGCTGCTTTCTTTTTTTCTGGATCACTGCTTATCACTGCTTGTGAGCAAAGTACTAAATGGGCCAAACTTTGCTCTAGCTCACGCGCTAAGTCTGTCTTCCTATACGGAGACGCAGCCATACATCTGTTATCGTGCGCTGTCTCCGGTCGCCAGCTTTCCATCTCAGGGGAAATTTGCTTTAAAATTGTATTCATCGATCGTCCGATGTAATCTGGGCAAGGGACATAGCCTGGCGACTGCATGAGCCTCTATCCCAGGCGAGGTTTCTACCTGGGCCAGTGGCATACTCAAAAGGTATGGGGAAGGGGCGAAACTTTGTTTTTTTATAGAGGATGCCCACACAGACAGAAGCAGCTTAACCTACCTCAAAATATGGCTTTCTCCTCGGATTCGGGCCACTTTGTTTTGCCACCACTGGATTTTAATGATCTGTGCATAGATGTAGGAACGTCTCAGAAAGTGGACGTGCCAAAGACAAGTCTGAAGTCGTTTTTTTGCATGCATCGCCATAGGGTTAATGTTCAGCATTCTCAGAAAATGGAGGTGCCATGGCACCCACGCCCATCCCCCCCCCCCTTCCTTCGTCTATGGATTAGTTTGATTTATTTTTCCACTTATATGTTCAGTGATTTTTTATTTCCAGTTTACCTGCTTTCGTGAATAAATTGTCTGCGTTGCTCATCAGCCGGCGAAATTAATTCTGATTACGCGAATGGCATGTGATAGAACCGCAAAAATGCAAGGCAGGCGTAGCAATGCGATTGACTTCTTTACCATCCGCATTTTTTTTTTTTTTTTTTTTTGCCGCCTACCTGGGAATATTGATGTAGGACTGGGTTTTCTGAACCAGGCCAACCTCGAGCTACGGAAGGTCCCAATAATTTGAGAGAATCGCAGGACTCGTTTCGTCCCATTTTCCATCTTGTACAAAGATTTGTAGCTGCAGGTTTTCAGTCCAAATTTGACACTACTGTTTGCAGTGTTGTGAAGTTCACTTGATCTAAAACTTGACAACACTAGCGCCAGCAATATGGGATGCTAGTTATAGCATTGATCATACAATGATAATTGAGTTTCAGTCTGTGTGAACAAAATTTATACTGCAACAGGATATCTGCCGTGTATGAAATATTATACACAGAGTGTGTCAGGTTGTTGCTACAGACTGCCGCAAGAAAATTCATCTTAGCATGCAGAAACATGAAGTGTCTTTTACAAAAGAACTTATCTTTGTTAATTTTCCAGACTGTTTAAATGCCATTTTATGTATTATGGGAAATAACAATGGTTTAAGCAGCTCGATACATCATGTATCAAAGCCATAGTTATGGCGATGCATGGACGGCAAGGATGAATACCGTTCATGAAGGTGAATGCCATCCAAGGGTGAATGTTATCCATGGAATGCCGTAGGTGACAGGATAGTGAAACCAGCAATGCCGAGTGTGAATGCCGAAAAGGGAATATAGCCCAAGGTGCATACTGCTTCTAAAAATGTTAACACGGCCTGCAATAAAAAACAGCGTATTTTAATAGCGTACATCGAATATCCTAAAATATTATACAGAAGCATTCACCCTCTAACAATGAAGGTATGTCGGTAAAGGATTGCATGTGTTGTGGAAATAAGTATGGTTTTGACCATGGTGATGTCAGAAATAGTAAAGGATGCACGGTGAGGGGATGGGGATGCACACTGCACATTTTAAAGCTGGGGATGCGCATGCACCACCCTATATATATAGAGAGAGTCACGCATGTGGTATGAGGTCCATGTCCCGTTTGTGGTGTTAGGTTCCGCGAGATAAAAGACTTCCGGGATTTAACGGAGACCTTGAAGTCAAAGACCAAAATTCGTTTTCATAATATAACTAAAGCCAATACACAGTTGTTCCTCCTGGGTTCAATGTTTGGTTTGGGCAACTAACAGTCCTGAACTAATCGTTGGGCCGGACAACCTCTATTTACCATAAACACGCCACCAATGCTTCAAAAGTAATTCTGCCCGGTTTGTTCAACAAAGCGTAATGGAAAGCTGAGACGGCTCGTCGGGACAACCGTGCATTTGGTCCCTGTGTTTTTTCAATGGATTACATGGGAAGATCAGTTGTCTTTCAAGTCACCAGGCCAGAAGATTGGTTGGTGGACTGCCGATGGAGTGCTCCGGGTACAGCTTGAGAGTCAGTCTCAGCTAACAATGCCAATGAACATTATCTGCGAGTACTTCTTCGTGCCACATATAAAGCCTTACACCACCTTGCGATCTTTTTATTGGCTCTTATTTATTTCTATGCCGTCGACTACTGTATTACCTTATAGATAAACACAGCCAGTACAGCTGGTTCATACCTTCAAAGCGTCAGGTGCTTAAACCCAGCAATGATGGAGGGCCTGCCATCTCTGATCGTGAGCGGGCGGTGCCGGTCAGGCACGTAGCCAGAATTTTGCTCGGGGGGAAGGCAAATATCAAACATGTCAAATTTTGTCATATGGCACTGGCATGTGACAAATTTTAGAGGAAAAAGCAACAATTTCATGTAATTTACCTCATATTTAACGGACAGGAAAGCATGTTATGTTTGCTTTTGCAATATATTATGATCACTACTCGGTATTCGTGCGAAATAGCCATATATCTAGTATAGACACTGGCTCGGGGGAATGGCCCCCTTGGCTACGTCCACGGCGCCGACCGCACCCATCTGACCGCGGGCTCGTGTTGACCGACGCCGCTCTCCGGGTCTGCCCGGCCGGCCGCCACCACGCGTCAATAGCCGCGCCGTACGGACGCCGCGCCGCCTGCCGGAGCCGGACTTTGACCCCTAGCGGCGGCAGGCCGGTCTCCGGGCCGCAGCTGCGCGGTCGGGCGCCGATTGTCCCCCCCTCCCCTGCCCGGCCCGCCGCCCGTGAAAACGATCGACCGCCGACGCGTGCCCCCCCCCCCGCCCCCCGTCCCGGGACGAGGGAGACGCGCCAAATCTGGCGCCCGTCCCGCGCCATGCGGTCGGCCGGGCGTCGCCGGGGAGGCGGGCCGCTGCTGTTCGACCGGCCGCCGCTACCGGCTCAGCCGCAATTGACGGGAAGACCGGATTATTGGGGCTGGTGGGAAGGGCGCATTCGAAAGGCATGCGGCGTATCCCCCGAATGAAACCGTTTAATGAGCTGGCATTTTGCAGCGCATATTGCAAAAACGACAAAGCACAGGAATTTGGGCTCATACGACCATTGTATCGTGTATCCATAACGTATTTAACCAGCTATGTTACCTAGCACCCTGAATGATTCGGGCTCCCCCGTTTGAGGCCGTACCTGTGTGCGTCCCTGATGACTGCGCCTTCCTTGATGACGGACCTGAGCGCGCCCCTGGTAGCGGCGCCTCCGGAGAAGGACCGGATTATCGCGGTGCCCGGCCGCCGCCAGCTGTTTGCTCATGTGCGCTCAAACGGCGCGGAGGGGAGGGGACGGACGCCCGCCAGGAAGGCTCTAGTTGCCGGTGACGCCCGCCGCCAGTGACGTCAGAAGTCAAAGTAGCAGACGCTCACGTGGCCGGCGAGGAGCATGAGCCTTGTGCAGACTTGTATGAGATCCACGAAACTGGGAATCGATTCGATTCCGATAATCCAAGGTGGTTCTGATTCTGATTTTGATTCACATTGGAAAACAGAGAATGAATTCGATTCTGATTCAAAGACCATTTCCAGTTACACAGGATCGATTCAATTCACAGTTAATGATTCGTGATTTGCACGATTGTATTTTATGCCGAAAAACAACGAGCGTGCTGGTTTATACATTTATTTATTTACTTATTTCATGAATGCAATACCCAAACCTCGGGTTCTGTCTTATCCCGAGACCTGCTATAGACTACAGGACAGTATAAGGGAGCAATGATAAGATGTATCGTACACTGCACGGCATTTGTTTGCACGGGCACAGAGCATTGCGTCCAAATTCAATTCGTATTGAGTGCCAAGACGTAAAAATCGCAGTATGTGAATACGTTGGTATCTAGGGTGAAGGGTGAGAATAAAAATGTTCACTAGTAACCACCCACAACTAAAGCCTCTTACATTTATGTTAAGCAATAAAAAACGACAATGAACGAAATGTTTCATTCGTCAGTGCGTCATAACTGGAATTTGTGTTCCCTATTTCATTAAATCATCTGCTGTCTCTGCTGATAGATATCATTGTTCTGATAACTATTGCTAATGAGTGGTCTCATTCACTAAGTAATCAAAGCATGCTCTACAATGAATCAGGATTTGGGAATCGCTTCCCTAAATCGGTTCCCAAGAACTTTATGAATCGATTCGATTTTGATTCTTGAGTCAAACGGTGATTCTGATTCTGATTCCCAGCTGTTAAATAGGGACCTGATTGTGATTCGGATTCACGAAAAGAGTTGGTGAGTCAGAATTAATTCTGATTCGATTCCGAATCGCTTACAAGTCTGGCCACGTGCTGGCGAGAACCCATGTGTTTACCCGTGAGGCAGCTGGCAAGTGGGGTCAGTGCTCTGGTAATTCATGGCTTGATGAGGCAGAAACAGGGTCGCGGGAACTCCTCCACAGTTAGGAAGGGAGGGCGAAGAAGCATTTTGGGTCAATTTTTCCGGTCAACACCCATAGGGCCAATGCTAAATTTAAAAAAAAATTAGGGGCCGCATGCTCTCGCCGCTCTCGTGCCCCCTGCCCCTTTCCGCGACCTTGGGCAGAGGCATAGCAGCTGCGGAAAGTTTTTTCGGCACTACCGATGGGCGAGAGATGGACCTCTCAGCTGCATAGACCAATGCTGATTTGTACCCCACCTCTCTTCATTCGACTTCCGCAGCCAGCTGAGTATCAAGCAGTTAGAAAGCCACATCTTAACAACATTTTGGAACGTGGCATAAGCTTGGCCAAACACACAGAAACAGCACACAGAACAGTGCCAGTGGAAAACAACAGATGAAACGTTGACGCTAACGGCATTCGGTTGTTGAACGTAGACACCAGCAAGCTCTGGCCTCCAAGAAACGTAAGCTTGTTCAGGGCGTGCTCTGTAGGACTTGGTTGTCATGCACGGTACATGCCTGTGGGGTTTTGATAAACTGTGAGCTTCAAAGTCCTGACATGAGGATATGCCCGGTTGTAAGACTTGGCTCTTGTCATTCTGCACTTCAGGCGCTTTTACGTGACTTCCAAATAATATCTTGGCCGTCATGTGCCGTGTGTAACAGGGAGTAGTTGTTACGAAATGCATTCACACTGTCGTTCATTTTCAACGTGAGCATTGCTCCATATAGGCTGCTGGACGTCACGATGACTATTTCAGTTCACGCGAGGCGGATCTGAAACAGACATTTTGCAACGTTTTCTCTGTGAGCAGTGGTTAGGACGAAAGGGTTTTCATGGGAATCCCCGAATGCAATATGAGACGCACAGTAGGCGAAAGTACGTCTCATTTTGGAGTCGGGCTGGGCGGGCACCGGAGACTTCAATAATATCAGTCCGGCGTTATTCTGAATCCGTCGAATTTTGTCCCACAGGGTGGAAACCATGCTCCGGCAAGTTCGAAATGCCACAGCTACTCAGAGTCCAGAAGTCGGACCCCTGCCAAGGCGGCGTGACACCGTCCGGCGGAGGTCACGGTAAGGCAACCACCTAGCCAAAATTTTGCTCAGGAGGGCAAATTCCAAATTTTGTCATATTCACTTGGGGTATGACAAATTTTGCAGGAAAAAGCAGCTGTGTTACGCAATGGATCTCATATTTATCGCTCGGAGAAACTCAATGTTTCCTTTCGGGTTATGTATATATATGATCACTACTCTGTGTTCCTGCGAAATCGCTAAATATCTAGGATAGACCGCTTGACTTACGGGAGCGGCCATGACCCCAATTCCCCCCCCCCCCGGCTACGTGCCTGCGGAAGGTTACGCCGTGACGGAGCTTCCATCGCGAGTACCTGGCGCGCTGTCGCTACCCGACCCTCCTCTTTCCACCAGGTGAGTGGCTCCTGGAAGTGCTGCTGCGCCGCATGACACCCAGCTGCGACGGAACGGTATTCGTTCTGCAAGTTATTCCGTGCGGGTTCAGTCAGCTCCGTCTCGAGTGGATCAGACAGATCTCCGAATAACACTAATCTGACTGAGACATGATGAGCTAGCTTATTCGCCTCGCGTACATGTAAGATTGATCATGGGTCGTTAACTTACGTCGATCTCCTGCTGAGATTCCTAAAATAGCATCAGAGGTGGAAGAACGCATTGAGTGAGAAACAGAAGATTCACGGCCTAAAATTGCTTTAAAATCGCAGTTGAATAACATTTGCATTTTTTTCGCGCTTTGTGGTCTGAGATCCAAATGACAAATACAATGCAGACTTCAATGACAAGGGAGGATCCAGGATTTTCCGAAAGCGAAAGAAAGCGAAAGCGAAAGGTAGTAATCGGCCTTCCAAGTCCATTGTCCAGAGACTTCACAGGAAACGCCAGGAGAATATATCTCTTTTATCCTTCCTCACAAGTCCATAAATGGGAATCAGTCGTGCATTTAAACTTGTTTGCTTCTGCACACCGCTACAGATTTCATGAAAGTCAGAAAGATAAATGCCATATCCTACTCTAACCTGCATAAAAACAAATCCTCGTTATTTCTTCAATTTTTGCTACAGCCATCGGTCTCGCATTTCGCCATCGCCGTCGAATTCGATATTCCTGGCGGCGGGCGTCGAGTTCGCGGGAGTATCGGCCGATCCCCGAGCGCGGCCGTCCGAGCGTGCCCCGCATCCGTGCCGGTCCCTCCTCGCGTCGAAGCTGAGCAGGGCCTCTGTCGGCCGGGACGCCGGGGCCGCTCGTTTTGTGAGCACCCCTCAGGTCGGCATTGTGGTCCGACAGCGGGCGGCGCAGCTGCGCGCGGCGCCGGCGGCCGCCAGTCTCGGATTCGCCGCATTGTGAACAAATGTTTTTGTAGGTGCGGCCAGGTGGCGTCCGCCCGGCGGCGGCCGGGGCGGACGACACACCAGTGGCCCGGCGTCGTGGCCGAGAACAGCGCCGCGCCGGTCCGCAGCGACGTTCTCCGGCTCCCGAACGCTCTCCCGCGGGTCCCGGCCCGACTGTCGGACGCAGGCGGTCTCCTGCGGCCCCGGCCCCGCGTTCTCGAGATCCTGCCCGGATCTCCCAGCGCCGGCCGAGCCCGGGCTTCTGTCGTCCAGAAACGGCGCCTCCGCGGGTGTCGGCCGACCCTCTGCCAGTTCCGGCGGCAGGAGGCTATCGCCCCGGCGCGCGGCGTGCGGCGCGGGCGCTATCGCGGCCGCCCAGATGGCTCGCAGGCCTCGCTATCAGTCGCGACATTATTTAATCCGACCAAGGCCGGCGCCGGCCAGGCACCGGCACGGCTCGACGCGGCGCCGATCGCGGCCACCTCGCGAGCGGTGCCGTCGGACTGCGGGCGCCGCCATCAGATCCCTGTTGTGTCCACTCGAGCCGGCCGCGCCGGCCGGCTCGCGTTACGCCGGCCGGCGCAGGAAGTGCCGCCGCGCGCCGGCGCCGCCGCCGCGCCAACATAACGCGCCGCCAACCGGCGCCGTTGCCATCCGGCGCGTCCGTCTGGCGGCGGAGCTGTGTGAGCGTCGAGGCGGGCGAAGGCGCGCCGCCGCCGTGCCGCGGCGGTCCCACCCGACCCCGGCTGCAGCAGACTTCCGATTGCTGTTTTGCGGCGTCCGGCCGTGGTGCGGAGGTGACGTCGTCCAGTATACTTGCGTAACATGGCGTGACCGGAGCCGCCGTCCGGCGCCTCTCATTGCGTCAAGGTGAACCAAGCGCGGCCGGTTGCCGGATCGCCCGTGCAAATGTCAACTTCCGGTGAGTGCCATAACGCCCGGGTTCTCGAAACATGGCGCGCTCTGAGTTACTTGACAGACACACATATACACACTCACGGACAGGGGGTGACGCATTCCTGTTGCAAAAGATAGGCCGGGAGATGGGATTGCTATAAGCTGACCAGTCGAAATGTTTTGGGGAGAATCATATAAACGTATATACAGGTGGAAGCTGTGAGTAGCAGACATCGTACTGCAAATGACTTGTTCTGGGGAGAAACAAAAATTATAAGCTATGAAGGATCATGTGCTTACATTCCCAGGCTATGGAAGCACAACTTAGCACCGAGTAATGCAACGACCAAAAAATGTTAAGATTCATGCACTTGAACGAGATGGAAATGTAAAACTAAAAGACGCCCATCAACTATTTTCTAAGGGCACGTACTCTTACGAAAGTCGGAAGTATGCATTTCAGCTGAGTCTTACGCAGTTCGCTTTTATGGTTGCACATTCTCCTTGTGGTTGAAATTGACACTTAAGTTTTGCGTACGTCTACACGCACAATACTGCATACTTCTTTGGCTACAATATATGATCCAACCCCGAGAACGGAACACTGAATTTTCAAATTTGTCCAAACGGAGGACTCTGTGAAAAAGTCGCGGGCTGAAATATCGTCTGGGACAGACTTTCGTTTATAGCAAAAGCTCGGCACAGGTCTGTCACTCCTAACCGTGTCTTACCTATACACTTATCCATCCTCATAAAACCCCTTGTGCAGCTTCAAGAAAGCTACGCTAGCCTGATCTTACTTCGCTGGCCTGATCCTTCAGTACTTGCAATAAACATACCCAATACTTGCCCTCGCTTTATCCCTCTAGATATTATCGATAAGCTCCTTTTCATTAATTAGGTTATCGATTGTTTCTTCAGGAATTTTTAGATGATCGTACGAACGGTAGTTCTTCAACGGGATCTGTGAAAGCGCAGATCTTTACCATAACGATTATATATATATATATATATATATATCGTCACGCCGCATTCTTTTTAGGCATCGTGTGTCACACACACTCTCAGACAACTGCCCGTTCCCCCGCAGTTTAAACGGCGCAATTCAGTATGGCGGTCAGTAAAAATACAACGTTTGGTCGATGCAATACGAGCAACGATCAGTACAAGCAAGCAAAGGTCATTTCCTTGAGAACGGACTTTTTCGTCTTGGGAATATAAATTTATTGAGAAGTGTGCGAAGCACACACCAGACGACTAGTGAAGCTGGAGCTGGTCGTGTCGTTGTGTTGTGTTTTGTCGTTGTGTCTTCTCACAACACGCGTTCAGTTGTGTTGTGTAAGACAAGTTCCTCTCTCTTCGGAATTCCTATCTCCGATTTTCTCGGTCTTCTTTGCTGTGGCATCAGCTCCTCTGCCGCCATCGTCGTAGTCTTACTTGGCTCGACACGCTGCACTGAATACCGACCGTCTGCGCTGCAGTGGGAGGGTGGGCTGGCTGTGAATGCCGGCCGCCCGCTGCCGGCGTCGGCTCCGACTGCGACCCGCTCGCATTCCGTCTGCGAATTTGACGGCCGCCGCCGCCGCGATCTGGCACGACGCCAGACCCGCTCGGAGGGCGCCTGTCGGCAGCGTGGGCCTCTGCGGCGGTCGGCTTCTCCTGTTACGGCCTGCCCACGTGGAGAAAATGCGCTCGGGGCCGGCGCGAGCCCAGTGCACGGCCCGGTACGCCCAAGGCGGCCGCCCGGCTCTGGACGAGGCGGTACCAGCTGTCGGCGTGCCGAACATCCGCAGAACGAGGGGCTCACGGCTCTGGACGAGGCGGTACCAGCTGTCGGCGTGCCGAACATCCGCAGAACGAGGGGCTCACGGCTCTGGACGGCCGGCGATCGACGCTGGAATCAATGGAATCGCCGTTGCGCGGGATGGGGGCTCTTCGTTTTTTTGTGTCGATGACGCCTTTCCATCGCTTTCAGTCGGGGAAAGTTTGTCACTCCCATAGTAGTGGCGTTCGTAGCACGAGTGTGAAAGATAACTGTGCGTAAAAACAGGGGCCACGCCACGGTTGAAAAGTTGCTGGGGGAGGCGAGTTAAACCATGTTCCGTGCAGGGAAGACGGATATTCTGTCGCCCCCTTTCTCGGGTTTTTTCGGTCGTCGTTGCCAAAAAATAATGTAGCGGCCCATTGTAACCTCGTGGCCGTTCTAAAAATGACTCATACGTGTCTTGTCAAAATTTTGAACAAATGCAACGGCCAGGGGCGGTGTCAGGGTTCTATTTTGAGAGGGACCTGGAGAGCATTTTGCCGACCAGCTGCCGGTGTTTTCTTTCACATGATTATAACCATTTTTTCCGTGCACAAGAGTCATTGGTGATCGAAGCAAAACAAATATGTGTTCTTAGAATGGGCTTTCTGCCTCAAAGAGAAAATTCTGGCAGAATTCCAGGATGGGCAATAAGGGAGTCATACCATGTATTTTGAGACAGTACGACAGGCTGCATACGCTCGTGTATAAGGGTTTTGTTGCGATAATAATTGCTAGATTGGTCTTAACTGCTTATATTTGCATAAAATTTTCAAATAAGACAGTGGCATAGACGAGACCAGACACAACGAAAAGGCTGGACGGGCATTGGTCAAACCTTCCTCTCCGTTAGCATCTTGTAGGATCGTTAATGGCATAGGGAAAGGATGCGTTGGTGTGAAGAGCGCAGAGGCACAGATTTAAAATTTCTGTGCAGAGGTGTCTCCAGGGTTCTCCAGAGAGGGCTCAATTCTCATCAGGTCGCAGGTTATCGAGCGGAAGAACGTATAGCCATGCACTGAGTCTCCCGCGCGCACAGCCACTCTCCGGGGCGCAGCCAGAATTTGCGTAGAAAACTGCCTGCTGGCAAGACGATGTGCATTGGTTTGCACAAAAAGTGCTGGCCTTAGAAGGGGGACTAGGCTCCCCCTTTGGCTGCGCCAGTGGTCATCCTCGTTTGCCCCCTGACTCCGCCGTTGCAAAGGTTTTTGGGTAAATGCGCGTTGTGCTAGTTCTTTATCCACGCAGCATTTCCGTTGGTTCTGTTGTACTGAATAAAGACAGGAAAATCTATTATTTGGAATACTGTAGAAATCCCCCTTATTATATCATCTGGTTACGCCTACGCATTTCTTTTGATCCGAAGTGGTTGCGTGGAAATCGGTTCATAAAGGCATCAGCAGTAACTATATCCCTTAATTTTTTTCTACTTTTTTACGGCCTGTCGCTCCCTTTGAAGTACTGCCGTTTTTTTTTAGAAACGCAATTCATTTTTCCGCAAATCGAACGCCATTTTTGCGAAAATCGGACCAGTAGTTTTCGAGATTTCAGGGGCCAGAATCTGCCCTCCCCTCCCGCGCGCGTTAAGATTCTCCAAGACAGGAAAGTAGAAGCATCCAGAGAAAATGGAGGGATCCAAAGTTTTTTTTCTTCCATGGGACTAATGCTAGGCCCCCAAAAGGGGGGAGCATTCCCACTACCTGAACCCCACCCCTCGTTCCTATGCCCATGCCCTAAGAAATCGCTGACAGAATAGGGTGAAGCTGAGTTGAAGCGCTTCTCTACATTGCAATGGCGTGGCACGTCATGTTTAGTTCTGCACTGGCTAGATGGATTGCTTCTCCCGTTCTGTCCTCTTTTCGCCCACCTGCCGTTGCGGCAAACCCATTCTGATGACTTTCAGTGCGCCTCTTTGCCCTCCAGTGCAGATATTTGAAACCGAGCTACTCTACCGTATGATAATGTCACTGACATGGAACAGAGGACTCATCTCTGGTTCGGAAAATCCAGCCTGTCGGAACCTGAGGTATGCGCTAGAAATCGGCTCATGGACCGACCGATCAGCTTCTCGCATTGTCCTCCCGAGCATTTCCTTTGGCGGTGCCAGCTCAGCTGCATGTACGTCCCGACTGCCGTGGGAGTCGGGGGAGGAGGAGGCGCGCTCATGCTGGCCGTCAAGGCGATTGCGAAACTGGCTCCCGCGCGCGCCACATTCATATATTCAAATCGTGCGTCAGGGCCGGCCAACGGTATTGGCCGACCTTCCAGCCACTCTTTCTGCTACCCAGGGCACGCGCCGTCCAACCGGCATTTGACAGATTCCAGAGTTGATGGCTAGTCCTTGGTTGACAAGTTGGGCCTTAAAATACAGAGGCTTGTCTTACCATACCCTGGAGAGTCAAACGTTAACATCGAAGTGGGTCGACAGCGTAATCTCGCGCAGGGGCGCGGGAGCTCCTCCAAAGCTGGCGGGTGCTGGGGGGGAGCTAAAGAAGCATTTTTGTCAGTTCTTTCCAGTGGACGTCCATAGGGTCAATGCTATATGTAAAAACGTAGGGGAAACTGCCCCCTGCACTGCTACCCCCCGTTTCCCGTGCCCTCGGTCTCATGGCCTGGAACAGTCTTTCCCCTGTCAAGGACAGTTGCAGTGTTGTTTTACATTCCACTGGTGAGATGGCACACCAGACTGTGACGCGGACAGCCTCTGTGCAGACTAGCGCTATAATGGGCTAGACTTGGAACAAGAAACGCTTTGAGTTGTTTTCCGTCGCCTTGGTCCTCATGTCAACCCATGCTTCACTGGATGTCATGCAGATGTGTTAGATCCGGACTCTTACGTTAAACGCAACGTCCACGACTGTGACGTGGGCGGGGTGGTGTTTTGCGGCTCGAGACAACAACGACGTGGCTCGGGCGGGATTCTTCCTCAAGCAGACCAGCCCGCTGTTGCCGTGAATGTTGAACTCCATGTTGTGGCTTACGATTTTTGGCAAGCTCCTGGCAAGCTCCTGTGGATCTCAGCACTGAGCTTTGGTTGACGCCGTATCCGTTATCCGTCTCGGTCGCCTCAGGAAATCTGGCATACGTGCTCTGTAAAACCATCCTGGACCCTGAATCCTTCTCGATGAAGGAAAAGGAGAACTGTTGACTCTGCCGCTACTTGTACGTAGCAGCACCCGACTTTTTATGGTCCTAAAAAACTGTGACCATTTTCCAGAGCCACGCCTTGTCACATGTGGGGACAAAACATGCCACGGACCCATTTTTCGGGGCACCGGAAACTAATTAAAGAACTCGTAGCCTCCATCATCAAACGAAACAGTGCACCATCCGATGGAGGACGATGTAAGATGTGCTGAATCGGCGAGTCAAAACGAGCTAGAACGTTCACCAGTGTCCTGGAAACATCACTGCTATATCGAGGCACATCTGAAATTAGCATTACCTACACAGAGTAAACGATCACAATGGATTTATCAAGACTTGACCAGTTTGTATAAAACCCGGCACAAAAACTGGAGTGTCAAGAAAGATAGGTGGGAGGAGGTTAAGCGATGTCGCTATCATTGTGTGGGCGCTCTAACGTGAAGCTTTTTTTATTTTAGCCGATTCTGTCTCGTATTTCTAAGGAATTTTTAGAAGAGTGCCTTTTGTGCCAAGCCATCGAAATTATGCAAACAAGTTCCTTAAATTGTTTTGATTTTGTTTCCTCGTCTAACATATATCCGCAGAGAATTCGATTTGTGAGGCCAGACATCGCATTCTGAATCTGCGATCTGAAGTTTCACGAAATAGTTTGCTAACAGCGGAGCCTACTGCAAGTGTTGTTTTAACTTGGTATGCCACCAACGGTGTTGCCAGCTCAGCCGCCCTCCCTTTGGGAAACAAGCAAATCGTAGCCATAGATAGGAGGAACTCAGCATTAGATGCGCACAGTACTCGGGCGGAGACACACCGTGTACAAAATTACCCATTGCAACTTGCAAGTGTTATTATCCACGACGGCGAACATAAAGGCATCGAAAACAGTGAAAATGTGAACTGCCCCATGTATGATAGCAATAAGACCACCCAATGAAGAGGCTTAGAAACAGCAGAGGTACCTAAAATTGGCATTTGGCCCAGTGCAATCCGACGCCGGTTCCCGGCTGCTCCTCTGGACCGCGTGCCAGCACTTCATGTCTGAGCGGGTAGGAAGTCAGCCCGTGATCGGCGTCATGGGCATTGACTCCTCTCAAAACGACCAGGCTTAAAGGAAATGTTCCACTTCGGCTGACTTCTCAGGAATAGATTCGGCTGGTCCGGAAAAAATGGTGTCAGTCATGATTCTACCATCTTCAGTTCTAAGACATCCTTCTAAGCATGCAAAATGCTCTTAAACCAAAGTTACGTTCCGACACCACCCATCGACGATGACACATCACGGGTATTTTGTAAACATTTATTGACCTGAAATAGCGTAATATGCGTCTTTCGCGATCATTCGTTGGTCTGCGCCGCCTGTTGTGACACAGTGGCCACAGCAAGACGTCATTGGAAGGATCCTGAGTAGGTTTGCGTCAATTCGCTTTGGATTCCCGTAAATATAGAGTTTAAATGTATAACACTGTAAAAATACTTGGAAGAATAGAAGTTGGCTGTCTCAGTGCAAAACACGTGTTAAAGCTGGAACGTTTCCTGAAGACCTGTAACTGGAGGCAGAGGGAACTTAAGGAAAGTGTGATGTCCAGCGGGAGGTCGTACAGTCCACCGTCACGGAGACGGCTGAGCGTGCGCTTCCGGTCGCGAGCCGGAAGTGACGGCGCGCCCAGTGTCGTGGGCCGAGATGGAGCCGGACTCGGTCACGCGGCGGCCGGCTGGCACCAGGCCGCCGATGGGGCCACCTCTCGCCAGCCATCGATTTAATCAGCAAAATGAGCCCTGGTCGTAAACGACGGGCCGTACAAGACCGCGGCGCGGCCGGCGGCCGCCGCCGAGGCGCCAGGCTCCGCCCACCGTCGGCCGGCCAATCAGCGCCCGGTACGCTCTGCATGGCGGACGGCCGTGGAGTCGGCCGGCTCCAACCGGTCTCCGCACACGGCCTGTTTGTTTTAATGTGTCGAATGCCCTGTGTGCCATAAATGACAAAATTACACCCATACGCTCTTTCTGGAACTTGAAGCATAATTAAATCATCTTACCTTTGGTCGCCAAAATAAACCCTTACCACTGCGAAAATAACCGCCATTAAATACCGAGCTTTTACGTCGCGGTCACCACCGTATCCGCCACCGAATGCTTACCTGAATCGCACGGAAAAAATGGTTAGAGACATAAGTGTCATGATTTGAGGGGCATTATAATCAAACCGTTTTATAGAACTGCTTGCAGTTTCGCGCTTGTGTCAGATCAAAGGTATCACAGCAGGCACGTAGCCAGGATTTCCTCAGGAGGGGAAAGGGGGGGCAGATGTCAAATTTTTTCAAAAAATGTCGAAAAGATACCACTGGCATGTAACAAAACTACAGTAAAAAGCAAGTTTCGTGTAGCTGACATCATACTTAACGTACGTGGAAACATATGTTTACTTCTGTAGCAGATATGTGATCATTATTCCGTATGCCTGCGAAATCGCTAAATATCTAGTGCAGACCACTTGGCTCAGAAGGGCCATGGCCCCATGCCCCCTTCCCTGTATTGCAGCTGTTTACCCCTGTGTTGCTCTCCGGTATGTACCACGGACTTTTTTGTGATGCTTTTATGGACATGAGAAATTGGATCAGATCACAAACTTTTGTTCCGTCGAAATCGTTTGGGTAGATCGGACGTATGGGGTGGGGGCAGAATGGCCCCGCCCTTCGGATGGATTTCAAGGGACATCCGCTGCATGAATATAGGAATAAAAGAAATGTGGAACTTTTTCGTTTATTTACTTTTCATGCTCTTGTTAAAAATAACACGACAGTTCGAAGGGCGGCGGCCGACCGGAGAGCAATGGTCTTGGAGGTGGGCGGCCGCTAGAGGCGCGAGGAAGCGGGTGCGCCGCCGCGGAAGAGACATAGTGATGGTGGACAGCATTGGGAAATATTCTTAATTATGTGACGTGCCAATGCCAGCTGACTCAAACAGCTATTCCAGTTACTTCTTCCATCGGCGTGGCAGGGTCTTGTCCGTTTTCGCCTGCAGCTGTTTCTCCTTCTTGCCTTGAATTCATCCGCTTCATCTCTTGGTAGAAACAGAACGTGGGCAGCTCAGTCACCAGGTCAGCGGCAGCTCCAAAAAAGAACGCTCCGAGAAATGCGCCGGACGTTCTCATAAATGACGTCATGCGGTGCCAGCCCAGAAGGGCGAAAATCACTGCAGCGATAAGGGCAGCCACGTTTCTCCCGACAGATAGGAAAATCCACGGCAGCAGAAGCCAACGCCTCTTTTTCCTCAGCCCGTGAAGCGCCGGACCCGCCGCCAAACATGTCCCCACGAACAACAGCAACAGCAATACGCCACTGACCACAACGGCTTCGTGCAGCTCATCCAGCGTAAAGCCCAGCACGCTTGTCGTGTTGTACTTGCCGTTGTACGCGTTGTGCTTGTGTTCGCTTGTCACCTGGCTTGTCGTGTTGCAGACGCCTGATTCCACGACGTCTGCCACGCCTTTATTCACCTTCTCGAAGTGGTTTACGTTGCAAAACTGCTCTAACGCGAAGCGCCGGCTGTCACATATCACCTTAATCAGTAAGGCACAAGCCAAAAGCGCCAACACAGATTTCACCACTATCACGACTATGGTCGTCTTCGGAGTCACACAACATCTTGCTGTACCGCTGCGCGGAATTGCCTTCAGGAACTTCATTGTTCTTACCCGGCTTGTCTTTCTTGCCCTCACAAAAAAATGCAAATCGATACCCCTGATTCAAACCGGCCACCTTTTATTCCAACTTCAGCAGACCTGTTGATTCTATCTAGGTACCAACAACGAGGACTGTAGTTTGGTATTACAATGATATTGGAAAAAAACAGTTTTTTTGTTATAATAAGACACTGGACGACAATCTGGACGAAGTTGTGCGTTTTGTCCCCGAACAAAGTGGTCGAAATATGACGAAAACGGAGAGATTTTAGGTGGTTCCGTCCCTCTCTCCATCTGAAATGTCGTGTCGACGCCGCCTGTGACGCCTCTGCCGTCGTCGCGGCGCGGCCCGGCAGCCACGCGGCGCCGGACCGCCCGTTCGCTGCCGGAATTCGGCCGACGTCGGCGCCGGCCGGCGGGGGTGGGGTCCGCCAGCTAGCCGCCGCCAGCCGGCCGGCGGCGGCGCCACGCCCGACGCAGCCTCCGGCGGCCGGCCGGCGATCGATAGGCCCGTGTCGGCGGCGGCGCCACTGCGGCCGCCGCCGCTCACACGCTCTCCGAGGCCGCACCTCGAGAAAGGAGCGAGTGACGCCCGCACCCCTCCGGTGTGGGTGACGACCTGACGCAGGCGGCGCCGCTCCGGCCTCCGCCGCTCCGGCCGGCGCCGACCTCTCCCGGTCGCCCCAGGCGGTGTCCGTTTGTCGGGCGGCTGATCGCGCCCCTGACGCCGCGCCGGGCAGAATCCTGGCCTCGGATCGGCGTGCTCAGATCGGGGTCCGACCAGGCATCGGGGTCGTCTGCAGCGGACGGCACGTCAGCACGTCGCACCCCTCACGGGCTCGTTTTCGCCCGGCAGCGGACCGTGAACGTCGCGTTTGGCCGCTGGAGACGCCCCTGGCGGCGGACGGAGCCGTCTGGAACGCTGCCCAGCGGCGGCGCTGCACTGCGCGCGGCGGTCCCTCGCCCCCCCCCCCCTACCCCGCCGCCAAGTGAAGAGGAGCATGAACGGCGCCGCACCGGGTCAACGGCCGCACCCAGGGGCTGGCGTCCCCGCCCGGATCCGAAGCTGTGCGTGCGGTATGGAAAGTTGGATCCGGATCTGAAGGGACGCATCAGGAGCTGCAGGTTTGTATCTGGGTACCCGGGTCGTTATTCAGAGAACGGGCCTGTACCTGAGACCAGAACTGTGTATCCAGATCTGCAGGTATGTTTTGGGAGTTGAGGGCCTTACGCGGACGCAAACATCCCTATCTAGAATTTCAGGTCTGTATCCGAGGCCCGCCCAGGCAGCCCGGTCCGGCCGGCCCTGCCACCGCCTGCCGGTCTAATGGATTGGACTGCTGCGGCCCCGAGCCAGCGAACGTCGCTGCCGACGCGGTCGTCCGAGTGCCCAGCTATTTCCCATGTCTCCTTGTCATTCTGCGCGCCAGTCTGATGTTTGACAACTGGACGGAGAACTGATAAGGGCGGGTGGGAAAGTCTTTCGACGAGGACGGCGTCAGGCGGGCGCTCGCCTGAGGCGATGGTCGTCGCGACGACTCCTGCGTCAGGTCGTCACCCGCACTGGAGGGGCGAGGCTGTCGCTCGCTCCTTGCTCGAGGTGCGGCCTCGGAGCGCGTTGATCGAGCGGGGATGGGTGCGGGGCGCCGAGCCGCTGATACGTGACACATGACGGCACCGTGTGCGATGATCTCTGCACGGCGGGGTGAATTCCGGTGGCCTGTTGCTCGCGTCTCTGCGGGAGTACCAGTTTCGGTCGGACTTTTCCCGATTTTTTCGGGCGTCGGCACGGTCCTGACATCTCCGGCCACGGGCAGCGCCGCTCGGTGTCGCCCCGCCGTGATCGGCGTCCGCTCCGTGTCGCGCCGCGGTGATCGGCGTCCGCTCGGTGCGGCGGCGCGGTCGGCCGGCCGGCGCCCCGACGGCCACTTGTCGTGGCCAGCTGTGAGAACAGGCGGCCGCCGGCGGCAGACGCTCCGGTCCCGGCGCCGCGCCGCCCGAGGCGCGTCCCGGCTCCGGCACGACGCTGTGCAGCGGAGGAAGAGGGGGAGGGAGTGCAGTCCGGAATCTGGGGCAGGGGCATTCAGCCCATCTGGCCGGCGTCCCGGCGCATGGTGGGGAGAAGGGACGCTGCGTCGCGCGCTGCCATTGTTCTCAGGAACCTGTCCGAAATTTCTCCCAACCGAGACCGTCTCTTCGCCGGTTGTTGTCGCTTTTAGTGGCAGTTTTTACTCTCCATTGCACACCTTTTACAATTAAAAAACCCGAGACATTTCTGGCACTTTATTTCTCAACGGGAAAAATGCAGCCATTTTTTCATCATTAGAATGTGATAGTCCATGGCCTTAAACAATAGCAGCCTATCACCACGAGGAAGTTTGCCCTTCGGGTCATAAGCAAGACTGGGATTATCAGAACCACATGAAGCAATTTATTCATGAAATAAAGATAGAAGTGACTTCCATCGGATAACCCACACCGTTTTCTTGGTACGATGACTGGCACTAAATCCGACGGATCAAACGAATCGGAGACGAAAATGCCATCAGGAATCTGTGGTCATCAAACCCACGTGTGATAAAGCGGAACAATCCTAACTTCTTGAAAGATACGCTACCCACGTACGCAGAAACATTTTTTCTTTCCACATGAAGCTATACGTAGCGGGAGTGGCGTCGTAACCAGTCAGGTGGGCCGACTGACCGGCGGCCTAAACATCAAGGAACTCTCGACACCGGGCAAGACACGCTCACCCTACATCATTACCCAACCCACAGTTCACTTTCCCATCGGACTCATCCGTAACGGGGAAGAGCAGCCAAAGGGTCTGTCTCCTTTCCTGCCGCAGCCTTCCCCTCATTTGATTTTAGATAAAGGCCACACGGAGCAGCGTTCAGTCTATGCCAGAAATGGAATACTCAGCGTCAGCTCCGTATTGACAAGTTTTGACGAAACCGAAACAAACACAAGTCCAAATTTTGAGCGTGGTTGCAGTTTTTGAACTTCCGATAACAAGTCTGGATTCGTAGCTGGACTGCGGTCCAGAGTCGGCCTCTGCCGCGTGTGGTACTGGTCTGAGCCGGCGGCGGGTCGCCGAAGAGGGCTGCACCGTGACGACACGCTGCCGCCGGGTGGTCCGACACCCGGCGCCCTCTCAAGGCTGCCGCGCGAGACAGCTGACTCTGGCAGGCTTCCAGCCGCCGCCTCGCCGCCGGCCTGCAGCACCGGCCAGCCATGCTGGATCGCAGACGCGCCGGTCAGGGAGCCGGGCAGGACGGTAGCTCGGCCGCCCGGCTCTGCCGCGCCGCTTCCTTCAGAGGCGCGCTATCTGCCTAGGTCACACGGACGGGCGCTAGGCGAACGGCTCCCCCCGCCCACGTGGTGCGATAGAGGCCTGCTGAGTCACTTGGGGCGTCGTCAGCATTCGCCGAACATCGGGACTGGAGAACGCAGGCTAGGACATAACCTCAGATGACGTGCCTTCGCAGATCAGCTTCCTCTCCTTTCTGTCGTGGTCGCTGTTTAGTAGGTCATGCGAATCGAAGGCACTGGAATAGACAGGACTCTGAGCATCACCACCCTCGGCTGTGCTGTGTGAGCATGGGCACGGGAACTCCTCTTCAGTTGGGGGAGCCTAGAGGCATTTTGGGTCAGTTCTTTCCAGTTAACGCCCATATGGTCAATGTTAAATTTCAAAAAAGTTGGGGGGCTAACCCCCAGGCCCCATGGCTCTCGCGCCCATGTGTGCGAGTTAGATAGTGTTCAGTAATCAAGCCCGACGCTCGAAATGTGACATTGTTCGTCGAACGCCCGCTTCGACGTCTGCGACGTACGCTATGACGGTTTCCCATTCGACGGTGTACATGACACGTCCGACTGCAAATATTGGTGCTTGCTGTGGCTGTGTTCCAGTAAGATTGGCGTGTGACCAGGTGAATTTTCTAGACGTTTGTCATCACATTTGCTTGCGCCTCGGGCAGGCAAAACTCAACACCCAACCGCTAACCGAGTCAACGATTTCCCGAGGCCCCAAAATTCCGCTTCACCATGGGAAGACATTTTCAGGCCAGGTGCACTTTGCGCGTCATTCGATTCCCGGAAATAACATCATTCGATCGATTCAGCTTCTCAAACGAACACGCCAGTGCACGGGATTCAGTCTATTCGGCCATTCTCGGGGCAGTGGGGGGAGGGGCGATCTGCAGCCGAGCTGAGCATGCTGGGTGTCCCCATTCACGTCGGCGGGGAGGGCTCAGTCTGCAGTGCTGCCGACGCCGGACGGTTCAAGGTCAGACGGCTCGTTGACCGTCTGCGACGTCCGGGTTGCTATATAGTACACAACATGGTACAGCCATTGGTATACTCACATTATCAACTAATATGCCATCAGACTTGTGCTCCACATCTTTTGGGCGATCCGGATCAGGATCTGAACCACAGTGACCAGATCCAGGTCAAGCATAATGAAGTCAAACTGGACGGCCAGCCCTGCCAAAAAATAACGCCTCTTCAGGCCAATAATTTTGCAGCCACGGAACACCAAATGATAACACTGTCAATGGAAGAAACCCAGTTGTTTTGTTTGCATTCGTGTCCACAGCGTGTTATCTCGTAACCCCTTTTGTCCGCAGCCTGTTCCGAGAGTGACGTTTTCGCTCTCAGACCTTTTTCGTCAGTTTTTGCACCGCTCAATGACGACATCGACCAATATCACGGTCGTGCATGACGTTTAAACTTGCGAGTTCTCGATTTTGAAATACTGAAACAAATCCATAAGTACGCCTTGGCACTGGCAATTACATCAAGAAAAATTTTTATGTCTTGGTGGCAAATAATGGCAGTAAATGGCAAATAATGTCTTAAAGATACTCCCAAATTTGAAGAGAAGCCCAGCCGTTCGTCATACGGCCCACAGGTTATGTCACTGAGGGTTTTTTGGCTTTCCGTGATGCTTAACGTGAAAGATTTGTGGTTCTGGCTGCGCTTTTAAGCTACCATTACTCTCCTCCGTTTCGATCGTGAAAGGACATAATATTCTTTGTACCAGTAGACGCTGAGATTTAGATGTAAAAGTACGTATTATAAACAGCTTCGACGTTTCGGCTTTAGATCATATGCAGGAGGCCAATGGCCGAAAGGACCGTTTGTGATTTTAATGACCATTTCTGACCATTGCGACTAGTGTTGATTAACCAAAGCAGATTTGGTTCAAAATAAGCCTGAAAGTAGGAGTGAAGTAGGTTGCAGAGTGCCAGTTATGAACAGCTTGGCAAAAACTTGATGTGACGATTTCAGGTCACTCCCATGAGCGTCAATCATAAAATAAAGACAGCAATAAAATAAAGAGAAAAGTTTAAGGACTATTTTATTATTAGGAACATTTCAGTTAGGTTCGGTTCAGCGCGAAATTAAAAAGGCGCGTCAAGAATCAGTTCTGGATCTTAATCACCTTGGAGCCGAAACAAGTTTGATTCATCAGTTTTGTTTCTGACGAAGGCGGAGTCGATTCCAATTACAACAGAAACCGAGTCCAATTCTGCTCCCAACTTACCACCCTGATTGGCGGTGTTGAAATGGAGGACATCAGAACAATAGTTTCGGATGTTTTAATTGTAATTGTATTTTTCCGTCTGAGGATAATGGCCTTTAAATCCAAGCAGCCGTGTCTCTCCCTTATAACAACACTGACCGAGTCACTGCTATGTAGAAAGTACCTGTAGAAACAGAACATGCATGGATGGTCATAACGCCAGCAATGGCGTCAAAGTAAAACTTCATCCCTGATAAAGGCCAAACATGCCCGCCATTTGCCATACTAGGTTTAGACTTCTCGAAGTTGTTTATTTTTTAAACAAAACGAGATTATTCAGGTTTTCAGTGTACCAAATGTTGGTGTCAGTAGTTACTCAGAAGCTTAACTAAATATGACTTCTGAGTTGGGAAAATTTCATCTTTTCCCCCGTGCTGTCCAAATTCTGTTCGGCACTACACAGCGTGACTGGCAGGCGATTGTGTTAGGCCGTTTACCTGAATCCACTAGCCTCGTCTCTGATGCATCCCCGGGGACAGTCCATATTCCACCGGCCTCCGTCTCTCCAACAGGCTGGTCTTCCACAGCGACAGCCAGCCCCGTCCGTGCGACTGGCTGCCATTGTACTGCCTGCCTACCTTCTGTCTGAGTTCTGTCTGCAGGCATGTAGCCAGGATTTTCTGTGGGGGACGGCAAATGTCCGATTTTGTCATACACCACCAGCATATTATAGACTGATAGGAAAAAGCAAGAATTTTAAGCACCTGGCGTCATACTTAACGCATAGGTAAAACATATGTTAAGTTTTGTAGCTTATAGATTTTCACTATTCCGTACTCCTGCGAAATCGTTAAATATCTAGTGCAGACCTCTTGGTTCGGGGGTGTGTGTGCCCCCCCCCTTGGCTACGTCCCAGTCCGTCTTTCCGTCTGTCTGCCGCCGATTTGTCGGACATCGCCTGCCGCCCGGTCACGATTACACTGCCCGCTGTCATCTAATAATGTCCTCCTTCGTCCGTCCTTCGTCTGCCTGAGTTTCCATGCCCCGCCGCATTCTCCGTCCGCCTGCCACTCTTCTGTCCGTTTGTCTGCGGTCATTATGCTCTCATGTCCGCTGCCGCTCCGTCTATAGTCTGCCCGGCGTCCCGTGGACGCTGTTTCGCTCGTCTGCCGCCGTTCTGCCCGCCAGTCTGCCGCCGCCGACTGGCGCCGGTGCGCCGGCCCGCCCGGCTCATATGGCTTCGCTGGCCATGTGGGAGCAGGGGTGGCGGAGTCGGCGAGGTCGCCGCACTGTTTATGACCCCTCTGCAGGGACGGGCAGGGGTCACCGGGCGGGGAGGACGGGCCGTGCGGTGACAGACACAGCCGGCCACCCGCTGCGCAGTACCTGTCTGGCTGTCGGCCGGCCGGCAGTCACCCTGCTGGACGCTGTTCTTCTGACGGCCCTCCAGAGGAACCGTGGGACGGGGGGAGGCGGGTGTGCACGGAACTATGTTTTAAATAGTTATGGCCAAAATACCCGAAATCAGCCTGTCTTTTGGGGTCCTCTTTTGACGGAAATGGTAAATATTTTGTTCCCAAAACATTTTCATATTTACAGGTCGATTTTTAAAAAATAGCCCAACACAATGGCCGAGCTTTGAAGAGAAATCAGCATTAGGTTACACGGATGGAGGTTTGCCCCTCCCCCCGAGCATAGCATCTGAATCCGCCCCTGCGACGGCCGGACGCTCCGGGTTAACTGGGCCAGCTGTGAGCGCGTTCGGCGGCCGCCCGGCGCCGCCGGCCTCGTGCCGGGCCTCGTCGCCGCCGGCAGATTTCCCTGAAGAAATCAGAGTCGGCGTCGAGCCCGAATCGCCGGCGACGGCGGTGACAGGGCCGACGGACGACTGTCTCCGGGACACTAGGAGGTGCAGGTGCTGGTTTACGACGTCACCTGAATCTCCGACGTCAGGCGTGCCCGATTTCACTGGCCTGGTGCACAGAGCAACGGCTACGCAGCGTTTTATGCCCAGGCGCGGCAGCTGCACCCGGTATTTAGTCGGAAAATTACCGCTTCTCCGACATACCAAAGTCACTCTTTCATCTTTTCTTTTTGCTTTGCGTGGATGTCTATGTCAGAATCACGAGAAACAGGAATGCTGCACCGGAGACAAAATTGTCGGGTCGGTTTCATGGACGCGACCGAACCACACTCCCAACACCTTCCACACTCAGGCTCTTCACAACCGTCTGCCAGGGAGGGCGGCGCCATTTTGCGCGCGGCGACGGCGGCTCGTGCGATGACGTGTCTGGAAGGCGGGGCGCCGGCCGCCGTCGCTCCCCAAATCCCCCGAATGCCGGGGAAGCTATTCATGGAATGTGTTGGACGGGAGGCTGGCCGGCCCGACCTTGCCATCAGAAGTGCGCCAGGAAGCAGTGTTGCCGAATCGAGCCGCTGGGGGTGCGGCGTTAGGTCACGTTACGTTCCCAGCCCGCTGACGAGCTCGTAATGGTTAGGGCCATGGGTGTTGCCACGGTTCAGAAATTGTGGGTGGGGGACAAACTGGATGCAGTCCGCCAAGAACAGGTAGGGAAGGGGTAAAAATAGCCTCCCCGAGCGTTGCATAACGAACTACGGTCCCCTATTAGTAGATTTCAAAGTTCAAGAGATTGTGTTGTCAATGGGCAATGCCCATGTGATACCTTAAAACTTAGGGGGACATATCACCACTTCTGGGCAGCTGCGAGTGTCACGTCCCCCGCAGCTCCCGCAGAGGTTACACCCAAAACTAAAGCGATGTTTTGATACTGCGCCTTTGAGGGTTTTGTCTTTTATTGCGGCGAACGGGACGCGTTGAAAAAAAAACGGATATGATTATCCTTTCAAAGCTTCGCGTTTATAGTTTCAGTACGCCATTCACTGCAAAACACCCCTAAATCCCACGAAAACAAGGCTAGATGCTGTAGAAAAGTGAGATAACGAAAAGTCCGGATGCCATTTTTTCTACCCAGCACCTATATATAAGCAGATGACCAAGAGCGCTCCCACCCCAATCTACCACAACACAAAGAACCTAACATTAACTTTCAGAGCAAGAATCTACGAGACAGAGAAGATATCAAGTCTTGGCACTCCCTGCCAGGAAAATAAAATGCAAATAAAATGCGCGACTATGGTGCATAAAATTACCAGCTCTAGTCTGTATTTAAGAACAACAAGGAAAGGAGTTTCGGTGAGGAAGCTTATAATTAAACGGTTGGTGTTAGCTGAACGTACGGTAAAGGGCTGAGCTGTGGCACTGCTAGATCAAATTTCATTAGAGGCCGACCATTGAGGAAGATCTACCAAGACTCAGTTGGATGTTTCTGGTGGGCTACCTCATGCAGATCTAATAAAATGGTGACTTATGTGTGCATGTATACATATATAATATATTCATGTGTGTATCGCGTGACATTCTCTTTTCCAGTGCATGGTTGGTTGTACTCGATGTGACATTCTCATTCTGACGGTGGATAATGGCCGACACGACAAATACTAAGATATATATATATATATATATATATATATATATATATATATATATGTCTTAGTATCTGTTGTTTCGGCCATCATCCATTACTAAGACATATATATGTATAAGTAGATATATATAAGTAGATACTTATATAGATGTATACATCTATTACTACTACATATCCATTACTATATATATATATATATATATATATATATATACATATATACCGGACGATCTCTGAAAGCCACTCCTTTCTGTATGAGGGTCCATGACCTCTTAATTGAGAACGGTGTGCGACTGAGGTCCGTGGCATGTTCTAATCAGCTAGACATACCTCCTTGGGAACTCGTGTCCCCTGCGGTCGACGTAGCTTTGGCTGAGAACCGGAAGCGCGACGTGGCCCCGGAGGAGTTACGGCGCAGAGCACCGGAGCACATGGCATCCTACGATGGCCACATCACTGCTTTCACCAATGGATCGAGGACGGAGGCTTGTATGGTATGGGCTGTGCTTTCGTGAGTGGCCCTGACACTCGGTCATTTACTTTGCCACCCCATACATCGGTTTATACGTTGGAACTTGTGGCTATTAGCAAGGCGCTCTGTTTTATTGAGGCTAGCGACGATGGTTTTTACGTACTTTTTACAGACTCGCTTTTAGCGCTGAAGTGTTTTTATCCGCGTCATCCCCTTATACATGATATTTTAACACGACTGACAGCGTTAGACGGACTTGGAAAGAGAGTGACGTTGTGCTGGATCCCAAGCCACGTGAGGATATCTGGCAACGAACGAGCCGATGCAGCCGCGAAGCGTGCGTCACGCATGTGTGTCACGCGACGAATGTCATTGCCTGCCTGTGTTTTCGTCGTATATGTATGACTCATGACAGCGTGAGTGGGATGCGCTTGGTCCGAATAAGTTTAAAACTATCAAACCCCGCCTAGGAACTTGGGCCTCAAGTTCACGCGAAAACCGGCGAGAGGAGGTTATTCTCTGCCGTTTGCGCCTGGGACACACACACGTAACGCATCACCATCTCTTGAAGGGCGAAGAGAGAGGGATGTGCCCCCGCTGCAGTGAGCCCCTCACTGTGCACCATGTGCTGATCACATGCAATGGTTTGATTTCAGAGCGTTTGCGGCACTTTGGGCACAGTGCGACACCTTGCACTTTGCTGGATTTGCTGGGCGATGAGTCTCGTTTTATAGAGACGGGACAGTTGTTCCAGTTTTTATCGGATGTCGGTTTTTCTGCGGTGTTCGCACCCTACTAGTCACTTGTGTTTTGTTTTGTGTATGCTCTTGTAGGCAATCTTTTTGTCTTGATATAATTGCGCTATATTACGCCGTCGGACTATCTTAATCGTCGTGACTCTGGCTAATGGGGCTACTTAAACAAGTTATGGGCGCCAAATGACCCTGTAGTAGTTGTGGCCCTAAGCCCCAATAAACAACCAACAATATATATATTAATACATATATAATTTTGCTGTCGAGTTATATCCGGGTTTTGGTACTTAATCAATATAGTCTCAGAAGTCATCGGTCTTCTGGTATCTGTACAATGTTTCACGACAGAAGTGTTTGGTCCACAAGCTCCTGTCGCCAAAGCTCGATAGGATTGTTGTTACACCAGTATAAATATCATTGTTGCGAAGCCTGCAGTCCTATCCGAAACGTTAAGTACTAATATTTGACTATAGCAGGGGTGTCGCTTTGTATTCTTTTGATGGTGTGCATGGGTTCACAATGTTTCAGCCTCCCGCTCCCCCCAATGCTGATTTCAGTTCCCTCAATGTTGAAGTGGGGCCCACGATGCTATGCTGGAATCCATTATTGAAATGGTATTGCATGAATCCGGGCGGCGGGGGGGAGGGGGTGGACAGGGGCACAACCAGGGGGTCCTAGGGTTTCCAGGACCCCTCCGAAATGTTTGAAGGGACCACCCTCGCCGAGGTGAGGAAACCACTCTTATAAAAACCGAAGCTATCGCCAAAATGCTTAAAGGACGGTAGACAGTGAAAGAACAAAATGAAATACGTAGATCCAAGCCTATAAAGGGGCCCCTATCGGCCTGTGGGCGGCCCCGTAACAGCTTTGGAGGGCACAGGTGCGCTTTTCTAAAGATAGCGTCGGGTGCCCGAACGCATGTGATATTTTATATTTGTGCATATATATATATATATATATATAGGTGTATCCATATGTATATATATATATATGGATATATATATATATATATATATATATATATATCCATATATATATAATATATATATATATATATATATATATATATATATATATATATATATATATATATATATATATATCTGCCTGTAGGAGGTCCCCTGCCGGCCTGTTGTACTCTTGTCAGCCTTAGAAATGTCTGTGCTGGCCTGTGGAGGGAACCACTGTTGTTCTGTGGGCCCCTGCCGGCCTGCAGGGACCCCTGTCTGCCTGTAGACTTTCCCTGTCGGCATGCCGCGGCCCTTGCTGGCCTGAAGGGACCCCTGCCGGCCTGTGGAGGGACTCCCCTACGACCTGTGGAGGGGCCTCCTGACGGTTTGTAGGGTGTCCCTTGACAGCTCTGGAGGGCGCAGGTGCGCTTTTTTAAAGATAATTGTGGGTGCTCAAATGCATATAATATTTTATATTTTTGAAACGTAAGATTTTGCCCTGGGCTACGTGACACGAATGGTTACGAAGCCGTTCAAATAATATTCTTTGTTTGGTCTGACGGGCTCTCCGCCCGTGAGGACTTCACGCTTCTGCATGAATTTCGTGCCGGATAGTGGCGAGCAGGACAGACCGGCCTGGTGCACCTTTGGTAATGTATGTGCCTCCGCCTATCCCTCGCCTCTCTCAGAAAAATCCTTGGTGCACCTCTGAGGGGCATATTTTAGGGAATCTTTGCTAATATTTTAGGTTTTGGGTGCTCCAGCTGAACTGCTGGAGCCCATTCCAACTTTGTTGGTTCTGGGGTAAGCACAAGGAGTCCTAGGACCCCCTCCCGAAATTTCATACGCAGGAAGGGCCTCCCCTGGCATTTGCCTAGACGGACCGCCCTGGTAGGGAAAGGCAAACCCACTCCTCCGCAAAGGGTTCCAGACCCCAGGCAAAGACCTCGCGCAGCGCAGGCCAAAAGCCATACACATGGGATTTTCGTGAGTTTTAGTTCTGTCAGGCACCCTTGTTCTGAATGACACCAAAAATAACAACCAAGTATCCCCTAGTGTTCAAGTCATGAGGCTTTTGTAGCATTCAAGGGACCCCCTCAGTGTTGGACCCCCTCAATCTCCAGGATCCAGTGGCGGCGAAGCGCGGGGCATCGGGGGCAAAGTGCCCCATTCAAAGATATGGGGGGACAAAAAATATTTTTGCTCCCGTAAAAATGGCCACGTGCCACGTAGAAGTTTTTGGCGGCCGCGCCTAGAAATAGGAACTGGTTACGGTGTTACTCGGTTTCAAAGTTTCATTGCTTCTACCGCTGCGCCACTACGTTCATAGGTCACTTTTGTTCACATTTTCAAAAATAATTGGTCATGTTTCTTAGCGGTTGATTCAAATGAAGGCGTGCAGAAAGTTATCATGTCGCGTTTAGCGTCTTCTTGCCGATCGCGAACCAATCCAGCTCATTTCGTTTACAGCTAAAAATGAAATTGTTCGATAGTGCTGGGTTTAAGGCGCCCTCCAATGTCGGGATTTCAAAATCCTCATAAGAAACTGTGGACAGTGATGGACAGATACATATCAAGTAAGGCAGAGACGGAAAGACAGGCCCTGGACCAGAACAGAGTCAGAACAAAAAGGTTTTGTTAGTGACCTTGAGTACTCGTATGCCTCTCTGTGCGCAAGTACTTGAACCAGCAGCGTAGACAGGGAGGGCCTCAAGGGTCCCAAGATCCCCTGATTTTTTGCGACACACGAAGGGGCCCTCTGGTATTTGCTTAAAGGGGCTCTCCTGTCTTGGAAGGGCAAACCCACTCCTCCACAAAGTGCCCCCAGTCCCCAGACAAAGGCCACTGGCAGGTAACGGTGTGCCCCCTGACCGGGAAAGGTAATGGATCTGCCGGTATGTATGTATCTACCAAAAGTCAAATGCGAAGACCGGAAAGGATACTGCTCTGCAAAGGAGCCTCCAGTCCGGAAAGACTCTCTTGCCATGGGATGGTGTCGGCGTGTCGGGAAGGGGCCCTGGGACGTAACCTAAGCCTAGGGCCCCAGGCGTTATCATCCCAGCTTCAGAAATTCTCATTTCTCATCCAACCAAATTATCAATGAATAACACTCAAAATACGTCAAAAGATATTTTGAACATTGATATAGATAGCTGTAGATATGGATGCGCGCAAGGAGAATACTCGACGAAAGGAGGGCACTTATGTCTGACTGCAGTCGCACCCACACAAGTCCTCGAAATCTGAACAGGGTAACATAACGTCTGCCGCACTCCCCAGGTACTTGCCGTGGAACGATACAGCGGCGCTATGAATGTCATCGTAATGGCGGTACGATGCACGTCGCCGTGCTCTGGAACTCGGCTACTTATCACCTCGGCGCGAGGAGTCAGCAGCTCTGCCGACATTTCGCACCACAAAGCGGACATGGGAGTGGGTACGTCACGAAGTTGGAATATGTTTAAAAAGGCAATATCTTCAAGATGTTATTATATTTTTTTCAATGTGAAAACCGAATCAGACCGGTGTACCGTCGAAATGTGGTAAACCAAGTATTAGGGAATTTTGCCATGCTATTTATTTATTTTATTTATGTTATTTATGTTATTATGCGCAGTAACATTGGCATAATTATTCACATTTGGTAATCTATGACAGTTGTGTTGTACTCCTGAAGCTGCCTACCTTTGGGTTAGGCCCAGGGACAGGGTGTGTGGTCCTGGGCAAATCCCTGGACAATATAATCAAATTTGGCCGTAGCGCTGTAAAACACAAGTAACTTTAATATCGCTGAGCATATAATTCATCTCTGCAATTTTCAGAGTCTTTGAGATTCACCGGTGGATAAAACAGAGGCGGTTCGAAACCTCGCACCTGACGGGCCAGACGTCATACACATGGAATCATGTTTTAGCGCTGCCGGGCACAATCATTCGTAATGACACTGAAATAGAGGTACCATTACCCCAAGTGTTCTGTCCATGGAGACATCCGTAGTTCTCAAGGGGCGCCCTCAGTGTTGAGTCCCTTCATTCTCTGGACCACCTCCCCCCCCCAAAAAAAAACGGGCTGCGCCACTGACCTGAACCGTCTTGACTGATGTTCAAGATACATTTTTGAAATCTTGTTTTTTGAAAGTATTTGCGCTGTGTTCTACATGCGTGCGAGCCCGATAGCCATTTGAATCGTTCGATTGCACACTGCAGTCCCAGTCCTTCCAGCACGGTAAACCAGATGAAGCATTGGCTCAAATGATAAGATTTGGGGTAAAAAAAAACACGGTTACCATTATTATTTAAGCGGCAAGTTTCGCGCCCTCGGCGCACCAGACTCAACCACCTCCATCATGAGGGCGATATATTTTTGTGTTCGTCTAGTTTATGTGTGAAACATGTGGCAAATTAATAAAACCTTATTACAAAGTAAAAATGCTCTACCAAAGGATAGTGAGGAGTCCAATTATTCCTCGATCATATCACCGTAATTTGGTCACATTTATTTCTTTTTATGTCTGGTCTGGCTTTAAAACAAAGTGGCCAAAATCCGAAGAGAAATCAGAATTTATGGGTACTTAAGGTTCCGTCGAATGGGGTGGTTGGATCCTCGAACGGTTTCTCCCCATCCGACCCCGAAATAGCTTCCGCCGCCCCTGCTAGGATCCCCCGAAAAAATATCCTGGCTTTGCCACTGGCAATGCGGGCGATCCCCCAACAACTGATGCCTGAGAGGGGCCTCTCTCAGACTCCAGAGGGGTTCTGTATGAGCTTCAAGGGGCTTCTGTGAAAACCTGACGGCTTCTCGATGCAGTCAGGGCGTCCCCAGGAGGGTTAGATGGGACCTGAGACGGATAGAAGATTTCCTGGGCTTACACTCACAAAGAGTCCCTGAGAACGCAACAGGGCCCCAAGCCGGCAGAGCGCCCCTGACGCCAACAAAAGGGTCCTAGGGCCCCTTAGACGGCAAAGATAATGACTGAGTCCTTAGGACAGTATTATCGCCCCTGGAATGTCTTAGGGGCCAAATGGGTTTCACGGGCATGCGTGAAAAGCTGAAAGTTCCTGATGCAGCCAGAGAGTCTTCGGGAGGGTTAATGAGACCCTGACATGGTAAGATAGCTGCTAAGATGGATAGACTGGCCCCTGAAACTCCTCAATGGCCCCTGAGACCGCAAGGGAGGCTCCAACACGGCAAAGGGTCCACCAGATGGCAGAAGTGCATGGGGGACCCTTAAGATAGCGAGACCTTAGAAGGGTGCTTAAGACGGCAGAAGGAACCCCTGGCCAGTCAGAGGAGCCCCCTGAACGGGGATTCATAGGTCACCATCTTAATCTCAAGAGAGGCCCCGAATGGGCCACAATGGTGTTTTTGAAAACCTGAAGAGCTTTTAATGCAGCCAAGGGGCCCCAGCAAGATCGGGTGCGTTCTGAGACCTGAGTCCCTAAGGTAAAAAACGTGATCCGAAAGCTTGCTCAACGTTCCAAGAAGCGTCTAAAAACGTAATATTCTTTGGTCTTCAACACATGTCTTAATGAAAAGGTTTTGTCAAGTACACAAATATATATATATATATATATATATATATATGCATATATGTCCCCCGCAATTTTCCGAAAGTGCTGATTTGTCTCTCCTATTTTTTAAACTATCAAATAGGCATTTCATGTTGGTGACACAATTTCTTAAAATTTCAAATCTAACAAATGGGATGTCAACCGTAGTTTGTCATGCCAGGCGCGGATCCAAGGGGGGTCATGGGGGCGATCGCCCCCCCCCCCCCGGAGGCCTGAGAAGGGGCCCCTCCCAGACTCAGAGGAGGTCCCGAAGGGTTCCCGTATGGGCTTCACGGGGTCTCAGTGAAAACGTCTTGATGCACTCTGGGGGCCTCTGGGAGGGTTAGATGACCCCTGAGGCGCGTATGAGGGTCCCTGAAAACGAACATATTCGCTCTCCGTTACATCCGTTATACGTTCGTTAAACGAACATATCCGTGATGCCAAAAACAAAACAAAAGAAACACTCCATTCAGCGACCATTTCAATAACGCGCATGACACTGGAATTGTTCATGCAGACTCATTCAAAATATCGATGCTCCAGGTCTGTAAAAATGTCGCTGAATTAAAAAATTGCTGAATCTATTCAAATAAGAACCCTTGAACCTTCCCTGAAGACCATGACTTCCTCCTGGAACCTTTTAAAGTTTGTCCTATATGACAACGTTTAGCATTTATTTCTAATAGAGTTCTTTGAAGAGAGAACATTGTGTGGTACTTTTTCAGACGTGCGACGTTGTGATTTGAATTGAATGCTTGCTTCTGTGTGTACTGAGGAATGCCGCGGCCGAGACATATGTGCATTTTTCCCGACCATTTCTTTTATTATAAGCATAAGGTTATTTTTATTTCTATTTTCAACCACATACTTTGTTACAGATTGAGTGAACTGAGGAGCACAACAACGAATGGACTGCGATAAACCAGGGTTCACATTCTCTCACACGGATCTGCGGACTGCGTCGTGGCCGTAACCGTGCCTTCTTGACATGGCCTCCTAATCCTTGTATAGCAGTCATCAACCTGCCTAGTCATCTCGTCGCCGATTAAAGATTTTACTGGCTGTCGCACCACACAACGTTTTTACATCGTATATGTCGATGAAATCTGTTCAGAATGGCAATGGAACTGCGGCAATGCAAATGGACTGCGATGGGCGACTGTTTTGCATTCTTCCACGGCTTGATATAAACGCTGTGTCACATTGAAAAAATTGATAATTTTTTTTAATGTTTATTACACCTGCTTATTGTCCGTGTTAAGTGTTACCACGCATGAGCCATTTGCGTGCTACAGCAGTCCTCCCCAGTCTAGGATCCTAAATCCATCACTGTCCGAGATATTGCTGTATGTTTTTTTTCAAAATCCATGGTGAACTGCCATGGATTTCCCCATTGATAAAATCCGAAAAAAAAACATTTTCCCTTCTCGCGCCTGCTGTGTCGACGTTCGACCGGTATGAATTTACGCGGAGGATCGTAACAAATGCTGCACGTGTCGTGTGTGCAAATTTTGTCGTCATTGGTGCTAAAGGTATCTTGATTGGTGCTACCGTCTGTGCTGTACGGCAAAAGATCCGGACACACACATACTCAGCTAATTTAATGTATTAGATGAGCACAAGCGCTTCCCGCTTGCTTTGCAGTGCAAAGATGCGATGCAATCTGCGCCGACGATGTCTTCTCTCATGGTAAAGCATTTCAATGCATCTCAAAAAGAATCTGTATGCGAGATTCAGAACTCTCAAAAGCCGAAGCCGCAACTCGTCCCTCCCATCCCATTCGTCATAGACCAACCATTAGAATTAGAACCAACCATAGACCATTCCACCAAAACCCGGTAGTTTTGGTTTCCAGTTTTGATCCAGTTTTGATCTGGATACCGCAAAGATACAAACAATTTAGGTGTCTTCAGCAAGCAACTTTTTTCGTCCGTGAAAACTGTTCAGATTTAATGCGAACAGAGGCCAGGAAAATGTTCGCTGGTCCAGCCCAATAAAATGTGTGGCCTAAGTGGCATGACACCGTTTCTAATTTGCATTCCGTTTGGCGCTGATGCATCACTTGGACTCCGTTTCGTCGTAAGCTTTACCAATGAATTTTTTTCTGATTGAATGGCTTTGCCAGGGTTATTGGCGTACATGAGCTATCACCTACAATCGCGGATCCTAAATCTATCGCTGTCCGAGCTATTGCTTTACGTTTTTCAAGCCCTGGCGAAATGTCATTAGTTTGCCCAATGATAAAAGTCGGAAAACATGCCTCCCTTCTCGCGCGTGCTGCGACTGACACCGGCGTCGGGCCAGCATGAATTTGTGCTGTGGGTCGTCACAAAAGTTGGACTTGCGCGTGTAAATTTCACCACCATCGGTGCAGCCGCCTGTGCCGTGCGTCTGGCTCAAGATCCGGGCACACACACACATACGCTGCAGTATCTCCGTATAGTTAACGACGGCATCTGCGACGACATCAGCGACAGCAACTGCGACGACACAGAACTTCACCAATACTGGATCAGATATGCTGAGAACTGCTGAAATGACACTTTTCAAGACGCTCTGCCCATTGGTATAGTTAACATCTTTGTCACTGTCAAAGGTCAAGGTCATAGGTCAATATCAGGTCTTCGGTACCTTATCATTGTGAACAATTCCCAAACATAAAAGGAGACTCAAATCATGTGCACCGGCGAGTAGTTTGTTGATTTTTAATGAAAGGCATGTCAAGCTGTTAGGCCAAGATCAAATTTTACCTTTAAATCTTTCGTACCTTTTCATTTCCGTGAAAACCAGTAGATTACTCGCTTGTGCATGCCATTTAAGTTACAAGCGATGATTTTAAGTTATTTGCACGGAAATGAGAGGGTACCAAAGATTCAATGGACGCGAGGCATGCCCCTTTATGCTATAGCAATAAGACTGAAGAAAACTGGCCCAAAAAAACTTCGGAAGTCTGGGCACAAGGAGTGAACGAAATCTGAGGAGATGTTTTGCTGGAAGAACAGCGTTTTTGGCTGCGAAAGCAACAATCAGCCTCTAGTCCCTTCCCCCATTTACATCTCAAACATTCCTCGTAGATTCGCAGCCACCAGTGCAGCCGGAAGGGGGGACAGGGGCCCGCCCCCAACCCTTCTTTTTTAGCGGAACCCATCGCACATCGCCTTCCCAGCAGGCGGTTTTTGTGTGATTTCAGTTCTCACTGAAAAACTGATCGCTCTTCGCCCCGGCCCCCCTCCCCTTCAAGGAAATCCTGGCGGCGCCCTTGATTGCAGCCCCTTACAGGCCAGGCGCCCCCATCTCCCACCCGTGCAGATCAGACAACCCTAAGAGGTTCAGCGCCCTTTTCAACTGGGGCGCCCTGTACGGATAAAGCACCCCGCACAGACTAGGCGCCCTTAGGGACTTGGGACCCCATCCACATGTACAAGGCGTGCGCCCGTTATAGGCCATGCGCCTCCGTACTGATCAGTCGCCCCTCTGGACGCATGTGACCAGGGGCACAACCAAGGGGATTGGCGTCCCGTGGTCCCGGGACCTCCCCCTGATTCAGGAAGACCAAAGACGAAATATGCCAAAGTTTCAGGGATCAGCGGTGGGAGCATGTCCATTGAACCCTCTTACCACTGTGGTTATATACTCGTACTGGTCGCGCAGAAACACGAAGTAAATGTAATTCAACACCTTCTCAGGGTCTAGGGTGTGTAGAGGATGATCATAGTACTGGGATCCCCTCCCCCGCCCCCATAAAAAAATCCTGGTTGCGTGCCTGCATGTGACCATGCAGTCGGAGCTCCCGTAAAACCCGAATTACCATCATCAGGCGGTCTTTACATACCTACAACGCACCCCTTTCAAACGAGGAGCCCCCAAACGGATCGGATACCCCTCATACATTCGTCGCCTCATGCAAGTCAGGCGCCCCACCCCGTATATACGTAACAATTGTCCTTCAGGGAATCGGCGCCCCTCACAGACGAGGCACGTCTGAACAGAAAGGCAACCCTTACGGATCAGGAGATACGTACAGATCAGACGGACCTGTGGGCGCCTTTGCGATATTGTAGTCGGAACTACCTAAACTTTAAATTGTCATCAGCAGGCCCCTGCCCCTCACAGACTTGGCACTCAGTTAGTGTGTGTAGAGGATAACCGAGAATCGAGACCAGACCAAACATCGAGACCAGGCGTCCCCGTACAGGCTTCAGAATGATGCCAAAGGTTTTGAGATCGGACATGTCATCGTCAGAGGGGCAAAAAAACTCACTTCATCTGGGTCCCGAGCTCCGCCACTATTGTTGTATATTTATCTTGAAATAAAAAACGCACTGAGTTACGTGCAGTTAAATCCGTTTAAACACGATATCAATCTCGTTCCAAGTAGATGGCGCCCTACCTGGAGATGGCCGCACGTGGAGATCGGCGCCCCCTGAACTAATGGTCCCCCCATTTCCCGACACGCTCCTAAACTCCAGACAGGAGCATATCACGGCTTCAGTAGTTTCCGTTTTTTTTTTTTTTTTGTTTCTCGTAAGGGATGCTTCATGCCGGTTTAAACGGGCTCGGCCCAGCCTTTGGGAATTTTCCAATCTGCAGTTGTGCGATGTCAAATTGATTCCAACAAACTGATAACGAAGCTGCGACGAATATTGACAAAAGTGGTTTGAATTTAGTTAGGGAGCAGTGCATGTATGTCCAAATGTTTCATATATTCACAGTTTCAGGCAACTGGCCTTCATCATAGCTTCTTGGGCCGTTGCATGGAGAGACTAGCTCTCATGCTGCGAGACGAAAACATTCTTCTAAACCAAACCAAGCCGAGCCAAACCAAAACTAAAAAAACAAAAAAAAACAAAAAAGCACACAGCAGTAATTCAGAACAGACTCGAACAACTGAGATGTAAGCGTACGTCAACGAAACCTGAAGGACATGTCCTGAAATAGTATTTATTTGTTAAACTAATGCGCAGTTGATTCTGATCAGAAATAGCATGGTGCAATAAGTTGCGCCGAGTGAACGAGGCGACCGAGGCCTAGTGGAAATAAACTTGCCGAAGGCCGGCGTTGTCCGCTAGTAGGGAAATGAAAACCCAAACGTAATACCCAACAGCACAATTTACTCGTCCGCAACCAGAGCGCCAAACTCCGCCCACACATACGGATGGCATGCATTCCTTAACCCGTCCCGACTGGGGGGGGGGGCAGTTGACCGCCCCCCTGAGGTTTCTGGGATTGCGAGAGAACGAACAAACACAGAGCCACGAAACTTCGTGGACCTTTTGCTTCATTATTTTTACACCTTGTATCAAGTTTTGACCCCAGGTCAGGCCAGGTGCGTGACCTAGGTCAGGTCAAACGGACCATGTCCAAAAAGTTAAGCGCCCTGTAACTTTTTCGGAAAACAAGGTATCACAATAATACTTTCAGGGATTAGTGATCTTGATAGATGCAACAAATTTGCTATCTCAAATTTTTCGGAATTTTCTGGGTCACGGACCGACGGTCAAGCCATTTTCAAGACATGCCGTTTTTTCGGAAATTGACGCAATATTTGATACATTTTTAGTGTGGAGTGAAACAGACATCTAGTTGCCGTCATTGGGCAAAATATTGACCCCCAGCCATTGGCCTGAGGTCAGGTCACGAATAACTTGTGAGCCAAAATGTACCACCGTGAAAATCAGCGATGAGTTGCTCAGAATGGGTAGGAAATGGCAGAACTGACGTGCACAGACGTAAGTAATACCAGGAACATCAAAAAGTTTTAAAAATTGCATAGTTTGGAAAAATAAACTGGCTCTCGGGAATAAAGCACCGCCAGTTGTGTGGACTGATAATTAATGAATTTTTTCCAAAATTTAAGCATGAAAAACCATCACAAGAATCACTAAAATCAATAACATTTTCATGGATAGGCTTTTTTTCGAAAATAAAGGAACGCTAAAATTAGTTCCCGTCAATTTCTTACTGCGTACGGCAGCGGCGCACGCCGATAGCTGGCGCGAAAATTGCCGTGTCTTTAACTCAACGTTTCGGTGTGTATATTAAACAAATCCGAGAAATTAGATGTCTATCGGCATTTGCGGATTTTTACTTGTGCGCTGGTGCCTTTACCTATGCGTCATTAGTCACAGCCCTTGAGATTCAGGCCGTTTCTCGGTCTCATGCAGTCGGCTATGAGAAAACATATATCGGAAGTAAATTGCTTACATATTATCTAAAACTAAAAATGAGACCAGTTTCGAGCTCTACTCGCCACAAGCTTTCTAAGGGTGCGCATATTTTTTTTATCATGCGACCAACCGTTTGTGAGTTAGAGGTGGGCGGCCAACTTCCCCCCCCCCAGTCGAGCGTGATCGTGGCCGACCGCCGGTCGTGCACGGGTTAACAAAGTCTGCTATTTCAAAACGTTTCCAGTTCGAAGATTGGTCGTGAACTTACTGGAACCCACCATTGTCATGGAATGCCTCGAGTGGAAGATCTAGATCCCGTGACGACGCATCTCGGTCTACTACTGGGCGTGTCCGCAGGCCACGGACCAACCTCCGCACGGTCGGCGCCAGCTGCCCCGGCCGGCCACTGCAGGATCGTGACGCCCTCCCCGTACTCACACCTGCTGCCCGGGCGACAGCGCTGAGCCTCGTCCGAAGTTCGTAACATGTGACCAGACGGCAGCCGTGCTCGCCGGCCAGTGACGTCACATCAGCCGGCAGCGCGAGTCCGCGCCCCCTTCCGATGGCGCACACTCATCGCGCGTACCGGTAATGATTTGTTCGGTGATGGCCAAACTTGCGCCCGCTGTTCTAACGGTATGCGCCTGACGATGGTGGCCGTTAATTTTCCGCAGACGCTGACCTGTCGGCCCTCCAGACTGCGCGACCTTCAGTCGCCACACACGCCGCGACCAGTCAAGCGCGCAAGCATCAGGGCCCGTCAGCCGCCACAGACGGCGTAGGCTGTTGACAACCTTCCAACGCTGCGACCCGTCAGTTCTCCTACCCACACCCACAACGGGTCCAGCACTACGCCAAAGCGGTTGCACATCACTACCCATCGTCAAGCCCGTATCAAATGTCTAACCTAGTCCGGGTATTTGCTTGTCCGTTCCAGTCAGTCGAAATCGGGCAGCTCCTGGCCTGTACGTGCCTCGACACCTGGAGCGGAAAACGGGACGTCCAGCCGTAACGCTACTCTTCTGGACCACATGGCCGCTCCGGTCTGCCCGGCCCGACCTGGGAGCCCACGACTCGCAGCCGAGTGTCGGTACAAAACCGCGCCCGGCGGCCGTCCAGGGCCGGCGGGCGTCCGTTTATTTTATTCGCCGACGACTGGACCACTGTTTACAAAAACGGTAAACAAAGCACGCACGCACCTCGCGGTGCAGGATGCGGACGCCCGCGCCAGACAGGCGGTAACGGTTAGTTCTTCAGCCGGGGATCCGATAGGGCCAGTCGTCCCTCCACACCACAGCAACCTCTCCACGCCTAAAGCTACCACAACCGCCCCCTCCCCCCCCCCTTCCGCAAACAATAACAAGCCCCGAAAACCCTGCCAAGGATGGAGTAGGAGCCTCTGGACCCACGCAATATCCTGTGGAGCTTTGAGGCAGTCAATTTTGTACCTACAGCATGGGTCCGATGATTAATCCTGCAGTCGCCACGTCAGAAAAAACAACAACGAATATTTTTGCGTGGTGCGATAAGACAACTTTCCCCAGCATCACGCCCTGGCCGAGACCGGGAAGACCGCCATCTGTCGACTACACCGTGAAGCACAGTTACGGCGTCAGCCGCTTGGGGTCGCGCGGGAACATGGACGTCTTGCGGATGTTGTCGAGGCCCAGGTAGAGCATGCAGACGCGCTCCATGCCGATGCCGCCGCCGGCGTGCGGCGGACAGCCGTACTTGAAGCTATCGATGTACGCCTGGATCTTGCTGATGTCTGAAATCAACCCGGCTATGAGCGGCGATCGGTGGAAGGGTGAACGGGTGAACGGGTGGACGGGCGGACGGACGGACGGACGGACGAACAGCGGTCACGCCCCATGCAACAATGCGGTCACTGAGACAACGCGGTTCCTGGCACTGTGGGCACTGACCGACAATGCGCATACTGTGTACTGTCTATCAGTCACTGAAGCCATGGATACTGACAAACGTCGCGGATACTAAGAGAGTGCGGATACTGACAGGTGCGAATACTGCGCAATGTGGGTACCAGCAGACAATGCGATACTGACAGACACTGCGGATGACGCCAGGCACGGCAGACTGTCACACTAAGGGCGATGTCAATGTGGCTGGAGGGGACGATGATGACAGAAAAACGATGGCGCGATACTGCGCGATACACGAAATACGCCACGAATGTCGACACAAGCTGCAGACGACACCGCAGCATGTGGGCGTGCTGGCGGACACTGCGGTGCGAGGGGTACCGAAGGACAACGCGACTCTGGAAAACCGAGGGGCGCTGCGATGTATGGGAAGACAAGGGTGCTAGCTGAAGTAATGAGAGGTGCTGCCAGGCAGTGGGTTTCTGACCGTCGCTAGGGGCTGGGAACGAGAAAAACGTCTTCTTTTTGTAGTCCTACGAAAAGGATTTGGGATGAGACGGGTTCCATGGTGTTGACACTTTCGTACTGTTATCCCTGTCAGGACCAGTAGGATCCCCAGCCGTCGCCCAGCCGTCGTCAGGGTCGAAGTCAATGCGTGCGAACCTCGGCTCCGCTGGTTGTCGATCTGTGACGCGTATGGCGGCTACTCGCCAAAACAAGTCCTCCTCAAGGCCACTGCATTCGACACCTGACAACGTCTGCAGATCTTACTGGCCAAAAAATACAACAGTCGTAATCGTATGACGTTAAGGTTAGTGGAACCACGGAAACAGACCCTGTGTGAAACAAATAACTATCTCAACGGCCGCAGTGTAACAAATACAACTCCTGACAACAGTCCGAGAACCATTGACATCATCCTTTTCCGTCTGATCCTGGCAGGGTTTCTATCTCCAGACAGACTCGGTCAGCCGTGCTGGGGCTGCACGCCGAGCCCAGCGGGTGTCACGACCGCCGCAGCGCGCCGGAGCCGCGGACGGACGGCGCCGCCCGCCACTCACCGATGCCGTGCAGCTTGGCCCGCTCCGTCAGGAAGTCGGCGTCGTGGATCCGCTGGGCGCCCGACAGGATCTCCTCGCCGCGCATGAACATGTCGTACGAGTTGCTCCAGCGCTTGTCCTTCGGGTCCGGCATGGTGTAGAACGGGCGCACGGCCAGCGGGAACTTGTCCAGGATGAAGAAGTCGGTGTCGTACTGCCGGAGAGAGGCGAGTTTCAGGCGGACGCCGACTGCGGGAGGGCCGACTTCGGAGTGACGAAGATGCGCCGCCACGCTCTGAGTGTGTCTGTCAGGTCTGTGACGTTACGATGCTGCCTTTGCGATCGTCCATATCTTTTTACCTGGTTCAAGCCGTTTTTCCCTGCATGTGGCGAACAACCAGCTGCATGAAGCATTCTAGGATTAGTCATTCAACGAAAAATAAAAAAAACACTGGGAGCAATTGCCAGTAATGTCGCAGCGTAACAACAGTGACAACCTAGATCGGAGCAATACGACAATCTCCACACACCAATATCGTCACGGAATGCGCCGATCTAATTACCCAGTTCTATTTCAATGGTAGGTCACACGGACTTAGTAAAAGCTGAAACCGACAACACCGGGCCACGAGCGGGCAGCTGACCTTGGCCCGGACCAGCCGGCCCAGCAGCTTTTCGTTGGGCGTCGACAGGTCCTCCTCGTCCTCCATCTCGACTCCGGCCTCGCGCAGCATCTCCACACCCTGGGCGAAGTCCAGGCGGAGCGGCGGCTCCAGGAAACGGAACGGCTCCGACGGGTACTGACGGCGCACCGTCTCAATCTCTGTCTGGAAACTGCAGACACAACCACAGGCGCATCGTCTCAGTCTCTGTCCGGAAACGGCGGAGACGGGGAGCAATCAACAGGGGCACACCGTAAAGGAGCACTGCGGGGTAACACGGGGGACACCATCCCAATCTCCGTGTGAGAACGGAAGACGGCGGACGAAATGGCTGACTGGAAGCACGCCGTATCGCCCTCCACCTGGCAACTGAAGACAAGGGAAGGGAAGAAACATGCCAGCACGTCGCCTCCCAGATGGACGGAGAGGCGACTCGGGGACGCTTTCTGAGACACGGGGACACGAGCCCATCCGACACTACAACCTTGCGTGACACCCCTTTGCCTGGCGCAATGCTCATTAGTCTAGTGCTTTGGTACATGCCTACGTCTTCTGATGGGTCGACGCTTTGCCAAAGCTCTCTTTGTATCAACAAGCCCTCAGACCGAAAGAGATGGCACGGAGGCGCACAGTTCTCGTAAGGAACCACACACGAGGGCAGAGTTGGAAAAACTGTCGTTTTCTGGTGTCAAGGAGCATCAAACAATTTATACTCCAAGAAAAATTATGTACGCCAAAATGGTCATTTGTCCCCCCCCCCCGAGACATGGGTATTCCCACTCAACTAGAGTTTGAAGTTGCCCAGCGTCCGCCCTACCGGTTGATGGTTTATCATACATACCTGGCCACTGAAGTATACTCCAAACCCACAGCCCGCCGCCCTCCATCCCCACCCCTCTCCCCGGTCAACGACTCCGCTGACCTTCCATGTGGACCCAGGAAGCTGGTTCGGCCCCCCCCTCAAACGGAGCCGCTGGATAAGCCCCTGCTGGCCACATGTTTGCAAAGCACCTGGTTAGTCCATGTTTCTCACATAAACGCATGGCATTTTATACTCCAAAAGAGAATTTGTACTCCGACACCAGGAAGAAACGTCAGGTTTCCAACACTGCACGAGAGCAACGAATCCAAGCCGACCACCTTCTCAGCCGGCGCCGCCGCTTCCGGCATGCGTATTGGCGGCGCTCACTTGTCACGCAGACCCTTGAAGATGCTAGTGAAAAGATTGCCGATCTGGTCCACCACCTCGTGGTAGTGATAGTCGAACGCCATCTCCAAGTCGAGGCCGACGAACTCAGTCAGGTGGCGGTGGGTGTTGCTGTCCTCGGCCCGGAACACTGCCGGAGGGCACAGCCAAGGTCAATAGTTTCTTGCGGGCCCGCCGACCACTGACGGTTGCCATAGCTCGGCCACTGCGACGCTCCAGCTGACTGGGGGAGATTAGTAACCCCCGCGCCGGCGACGACATCGAGCGCCAAGCCATGGGCGCGATCACCCTTCGAAAGGTTGTGCAGTAAAATACCAAGATGGCGGCGCGGATTCACCTGAGATATACCAAGCAGGAAGGCGTTCTTGTCTCGCGCAATACGCTGTGGAATGTCCATTTTCAAATACTTTTCGACCCTGGAAAGCGCAAGTTGTGAGGCGCAGCTCGCAACGCGCTGCGATTCTACTAGAATTGTGGAGAACGTGAAAATACGCCCCGTCTGTCTGTACCATTCAACATTCAAGACTGACAACAGGAGCTCTGCTCCCTTTCATCACAACATGTCTCGCCCGGCTCACCGGCGCCAACCGTGAAGACCTTCTCGAAGTCGGAAGCGATGGCCATCTGTTTGTAGAGCTGCGGCGACTGCGCCAGGTAGGCGCTGTTCTTGAAATACGAGACGGTAAAAACGTTGGCGCCACCCTCCGACGCCGCCGAGATGATCTTGGGCGTGTGGATCTCGACAAAACCCTGCCGGGAAACACGCCACCTGCCTATCAGTACGGCGGCTGCTGCTAATCAAAGGCCAACTGGCTTGCAGGGAACATCGGCCAGAAGTTTTATAACATGCGCAGAAGTATTCGCGATCATTACGGAAATAAATAACCTTTACGCGGGAGAAGTTTTCATATATGCAAAAAAGCATATTTGTTAACATTACACACAACGTTTCAGCCATAGACCATATTCACATTGTTTGTTTGCACAACAATACCTGATAAATGGAGATCATGCACACAATTTTCGTTGTATTACGTTGTTGCAACCGATTAGACGTTAGCTGATCCCCTTCAAAAGAGTGCGCAATAAAATGCCGCAAAAGCAGCACATATTCAGTTAAGAGATGCCAAACAGCAAGGTGCCGTTAGGAACTGCTTTAAGATTTTTTTGTGGTTTTAGTAACTGCTTTTGGATCACGTCCTTAGAAACTGACTTTTTAGTAACTCATGTGTCTGTGATTTTGCTTTTACTGTGTTTACTGCATTTATTTTCCGCGGTCTGACTTGTGACATGTGTGATGAGATAACCTGAAAACCCACCTGTATGGAAGGCTATTGATGAAGAAATACGTCCGGTTGATTCGAGGCAGCAAAATTCATCACAGCAAAATGTAATTAAATATTATCAATAGCAATTCCAGAACTCATGAGAAGGGCCATGGGCAACAGCTTTTTTGGAATTTTACAGCTCGCCATCCGCCTGTGTTGGGGCGGAGTCGGCCGCACCTGTTTGGTCAGGGTGTCGCGAAACAGCCTGCAGATGCCGGCCTCCACTCGGTAGATGGCCTGGCTGGTGGGGGTGCGCAGGTCCAGGATCCGGTAGTTGAGCCGGGTGTCCTGGTTGACGCGGATCTGAAGGCCCTCCGGGTCCTGGCGGGGCGAGCGGCGCAGTCAGCCAACAGCAGCACCGAGTCCCGTGTCCGCGGCACTGTCAGTCCGGTACACACGGCACTCTCAGTCCAGTGCTAACGACGCTCAGTCCGGTACCAGCAACACTCTCAGTGCGGTAACAGTGGCACTCTGGACCCGGTACCACAGGCACACTGAGTAAGGTGCCCTATATGCGGTGTATGCAGCCCTATATGCAGTGCAGTGATGTCTGGGCATCATCTGAAGTCCGTTGACTGAAACCAGCGTGCGCCTCCTGTACCTCGGGGACTGGTAATTCAGCACGACAGGCCACGTTCGTCAGTGTGTCTGAGTTCTGCATCTCAATGCACCAGCTTTAAACCATTCCCTGGTAAGGCAGTTCAGTTCCAATACTTCGGTGTATTTCATATTCCGAAACGCGGTGTGCCCCATACCCAGTACCTCGGTGCAACAACGTCTGGTACCTCAGTGCATTTGTGCCCGGTACCTCAGTGTACCCAGCGCGGCAACACGTGTCTGGTACGCCTGTGTACCCGGTACTATGCTTCGGAATACCCCTGCTGGGTGCGCCCGTGTACCTCGGTGTACCCGGTTCGGTATCTCGGTGTACCCGTGCGCTACCTCGGTGTACCCGGTGCGGTACCTCGGTGTCGGGCCGGGAGGCGTCCTCGATCTGCAGCGGCAGCTGCGGCGCTGAGGCTGACACCAGCCACAGCTGGCCGACGTGCAGCTCCACCTGCTGCTGGGAGCAGGACTCGATCGGCTGCGGTGAACGGCGCACCACGCCCTCCACGTCCACGATCGACTCACGAGTCACGCTGCCGACACAGGAGGACAGCGACCGTCAGACGGACCGAGGGAAACAGCACAGAGATGGTCATACGGACAGCAGGAGACAGCACACGGCCGATCAAACAGATCACGGGAAGCAGCACAGGGTCGGCCAGACAGACAGCGGGAACAGCACGGCGCCGGTCACAGGGACAGCGGGAAACAGCACAGGGCTGGACAGACAAACAGCGAGAAACAGCACAGGGCCGGGCAGATGAACCACGGGACACAGCACGGTTGCGACAAAAACGGAAGCACAACAGGATCAGACACCGGTGAAAAGCCGCACAGGCAGACCGTAGCCTTTTAAAACAAACGAAAAGCAACGGTGGTTTTTATAAAGGTTCAGAAGCAACGACCATGTGATGAGAAGGTAGAGCCGTCGCCAGAGCGAGTGACAAGATAGATGCGGTCTTCCCACTGTTCACAAGAAGTAAACAAGATAGCCGGCGTGCATACGACTAAGGTAAACATGCGACTGATATGCCCATACGGTGCGATGCACAGCACCGTTTAGGCCAACAAGTCCCTGCTCTCCCGTGTTTCGTTCCGCGAACTGCTCCGACGACATGCGCGGCCCGGCCACTGGCGTACTCACTTGGCGGCGAACTTGACCATCTGCCGGCTGGTCTCCTGTCCCACGGCCAGCAGCGCCTGCACCGTGAACTGCTGCTGGCGCAACACGAAGAAGCACTGCTTCCCTGGCGGCGGACCGGCCGGTCAGGCGGACGGCACGGAGCTGCCGGCGGCCGGGGCCCGACCCAGCCCGTCACAGCGCGGGCAGGGGCGGTACGGCGGCTGCCGGCGGCCGGGGCCCGACCCAGCCCGTCACAGCGCGGGCAGGGGCGGTACGGCGGCTGCCGGCGGCCGGGGTCCGACCCCAGCCCGTCACAGGACGGGGAGGAGCGGCACGGAGCTGCCGGCGGCGACTCGACAACAGCAGGCAGAGCACGGCGGTGACAGGACCCACCATAATTCGGTGATCAGCTGACAAAAAGACTCACATTTAAACAAGCTCCCAGTCAGCTGGAGAAGACTAGATTATACCCTCACCCTCCATGGTGGATGGAGGGCAAATGTGACTCCTAATGGCCTGCTGGTATACTGACCAGGTGTGCCTTTTCTTCAGCCCTGGTCTTAAACATACTACATGTATAACGTATACGTATACGTCTAGCACACGTTACGAATCTGCTGCTACACAGAGCAGGTACAGCACGTGTACAAACTATCCTTGGTCTCTGCCAGCGTGCGCAACGGACGTTATGTCACACCCACCACAAGCTCTGCCAGTCTAACTAGCCCCCACTTCTCATCCCTGAGGCTGTACGGACCAAATATTGCCCACCCCAGGTCATGCGACTACACAGGCCGCATGCCACCTACCCTTAGCCCTGCTGGTGTGCAGCCGGCCGCGCACCCACACCGTCTGTCCGTCCATGTCGGCGGTCAGCTGTTGGACGCGCGTCAGCCGGCGGTCCACGTGCTCGGCCGACTGGTTCATGGCCGGCTTGCCGTACCTGCCAGCCGACACGTCCGCTCCGTCGGCGGTGTCCGCGTCACTGGCCAGTGTCCCATCCCCGGCCGGCCGCTGCCGGACCGGCACACATGTCACTGTGACGCCACACCTGAACGGTCCGCGCCCCGTCCCCGGCCGGTCGCTGCCGGACCGAAACACACACACACACACACACGCACAGGCACACGGACACACACGATGCTACCTGCAAAAAGCAGGCCGAGAGCAGACCATCATGACCAGCATGTCAGCTATCTCATGGCAAGGGAAAAAACAATGTTACTGTTACTTGTATGTCTAAAGGGCAATCCTCTATAAGATAGAAAATGGGTTGACAGAAACCACAGATTTCAATCAGGAGTAATTCAAAAGTCTCTCTTGATCCATACTCTGCCCCAATTCATAATCAACTGAAAACAAGTCATCCTAGCACCCCTTTATGTCATTCGATGCCTTGCAGGGTCAAAAAGCCAGTAACACAGTGCGCATTCGGGGGAAATTTTTCTCACCTCTTGCATTTTGTGCTCAGCTTTTTTAGCAGCCTTTTCAGCCTTTTTGGCTGCCCTTTTTGCAGCCTTTTTAGAGTCTCCATCTTCACCCTCACTGAAAGAATCACATTTTTTGTAACCATCACGTATTTAACATCATCACATTATGTAAAATATAATTCTACACATTTTCCCCACTAATAAGGAAAAAAGGCAAGGGTGTGATATGCTTTGTGATATCACAATCTCAGCAAGTCTGAAAAGCACACAGCATACCACAAGTCTGCATGAATACACACACATGAAAACATCAGTCTAACCCTCAGTCATGTTCTGGAGATTTGTGCCCACAAAAGGAGCCAACAATGGTTAGCAATTTTTCAGTCTTTTTCAGGAGCAATCACCCACTGTACAGGGGTATAAGATGCCCTGAACAAGGTAACAGGGCATTTTCTTCTCTAATACTATTCCATTCAGATTGCAGACAGCCTTTCATCGAAAATCATATTACAGAGTAGTAAGATTATGGTTTGAACTCTGGCATACACAGCCAAATGGCATGGGATAAGACAAAAGGTGGCTTGGAGATTAGCACACCATAAATTAAAAAAAAAATTGTATATAACTACACCACTGTAAAGAATATTGTATGTTGTTTCTTATATTAACCGAAAATACCTTAACTTCTCAAATAATAGCAATAAAATAACCACAACACACCATGCACTGCTTCCAAGCTGTTCAGGTGCTTGGGAGAACAGCAGATTCCACAGTACAAAAACATGCAGTGCTTCCAAATCTAATCTTATTCAACTGGCTAGCTGACCAGATGCTAGCTGCATACTGCACAGATATTAAAATGGTAAATGCTGTCATATGCATAAATATCCAGTCAGTTGGTTTCATTTGTAATACATTTCCAAAATACAGGCAGAGGAATGAAATCAAACAGAAGCCAAAAAAAAAACAAATACCAGCTGCCAAAGGGGTAAACAGGGTCTGGATGAATTGGTTTTGGGAAGGATAGGGTATGTTATGTTAGGTTATGTTAGGTTATATTGTGTATTATTACTTCTTTTAATACATTTTATTCATTTATTATCCCATCCCCGACTGAGGGGGAGGGGACAGTTGATCGCCCTGCCCTGAGGTTTTTCTGGGACTGCGAGAGAACGAAGAAACACAGCGCCATGAAACTTCGTGTACCATTTGCTTGATCATTCTTACACCTTGTGTCAAGTTTTTATCTCAGGTCAAGTCAGGTGTCTGACCTAGGTCAGGTCAAATGGAACTATGTCCAAAAAAGTTTAGTGCTCCGTAACTTTTTCGCAAAACAAGACATCACAATAATACTTTCAGAGATTAATGATCTTGATAGATGCAACAAATCTGCCATCTCAGATTTTTCAGAACTTTCTGGGTCACGGACCGACGGTCAAGCCATTTTCCAGACATGTCGTATTTTCAGAAATTGACAGGATTTTTCATGACATTTTTACTGTGGAGTGAAGCAGCCATCTAGTTACCGTCAACAGGCAAAGTATCAATGACTTCCAGCCATTGGCCTGAGGTCAGGTCACAAATAACTGTTGTGAGCCAAAATATACCACCATCAAAATCAGCGATGAGTTACTCAGAATGGGCAGAAAATGGCACAACTGGCTTGCACAGATGTAAGTAACACCAAGAACCTCAAAAACTTTCAAAACATTCCATATTTCGTAAATAAACTGGCTCTCGCGAATAAAGCTCCGCCAACTGTGTAGACTGATAACCAATGAATTTTTCCAAAATTTAAGCATGAAAAACCATCACTAGAACCTCTAACATCAATAAAACTTACATGGATGGGCTTACGTCGCGAAAATAAAGGAACGCTAAAATTAGTTCCCGTCAATTTCTTACTGCGTACGGATGCGGCGCCCGCCTTCAACCGGCGTGAAAATTGCCGTGTATTTAACTCAGCGTTTCGGCGTATATATTGAACAAATCTGAGAAATTAGATGTGTACCCGCGTCTGCGGACCTTCACTTGTGCGTTGGTACCTTTACCTAGGCGTTATTAGTCACAGCCCTTGAGATTCAAGCCGTTTCTCAGTCTCATGCAGTCGGGAATGAGAAAACATATACAGGGCATAAATCGCTTACACATTGTCTGAAACTAAAAATGAGACCAGTTTCAAGCTCTACTCGTCACAAGCTTTCCAACGGTGTGCTTATTCTTATTGTGCGACCAACCGTGAGTGAGTTAGAAGGGGGCGGTGAACCGCCCCTCCGCAGTCGAGCGTGATCGTCGCCGACCGACGGTGGTGTGCGAGTTAATATATTTTTTTTATTTATATATTTATTTATTTATTATTTATTTCATTACTATATAATACACATCAACATCATATTTGTATGATTACCATTTATCCCATTCTTTACTTTCCTGAACAGTGAATTTTCATCATAACATATTTTCATACTTCTCCATCTTTGATTTATTACATACTATGCTTTTTATCACTGTTGGTCTGAGTGATGGCCAATCAGCACTGAGGAAAATATCTACATCTACTGCATTCATGTTAAATGCTATATAAAGAAAAATATCTACATCTACTGCATACATGCTATAATGCAGCACTGTTAATGAAAGTAGCTCATAGGACAGTGACAAGGCAGTTACCATATTAGAGAAAATTATGTATTTTCATGTCTTTAGCTTGAACTGCTTGTAGTTCACCTCAACATTGCATTTTTTGCATTATAAGGCCATTTATGCTATTTATTGCTCACAAAGTATATGATGTGTCCTAATCTCATGTTTAACCCAGAATGTGAATACAGGGTGCCCCAAAGGCAAGGATACAGTATAAAATGGGTTGCACATAGAAATACATATTCAGAAGAAAACAAATGATATTGTGTCATGTTCTAAAAATCTGACATTCTTCCAGTGCTAAATTTATCTACTTCTCACCACTATGCATCTCACAGCATCTGAAAGAAACAAGCTGATCAAATCTCACTTCCAAGCAAATTTGGTAACTGTTGCTGCAGCCCTCCACTAGTGCATGCCTGCATGCCAGAACCAGGGTTTCAAGACAAAACCAAGGAGGGCACATGACCTAAAGGCAGCTGTGGAAGTGGTTGCAGAATCCATGTCCAAGGAGGCTTGCCAACATGTTACTGAAAAGTTCACCAAAAGGATCAAGACATGCCTGCAATACTGTGGAGCACATATCAAGGGAAAACAATAACTGTATTTGTTCCATCCCATTCAGAAATGACATTGCCTGCCTGCTGTTTTTTGATGCACATATACTGATCTCTAAGTAATCAGAACTGGCATTGTTTGTCCACTATTGTTTGCATGTGAATGTATTGATGCCCATGTAAAATGCCAACATTTTCTGCTTCCAGTGATAGGCCCTGCATTAGTCTGTGCTGAAGAAAAGCTGATTTGTACAACATTAAGAGCATTTCTTTACATTTGGAACATCTGGTATAAAATAGGCTTTTCAAAACCACTCATTTCAAGAAATTACCCTTCAAATCCACATTCAAAGACATGCAGCATAAGAGAAGGGTTATGACTGGATAAGTTACTGGAGTTACACAAGCATACACTAATGCATGTAGGTCTTCAACCCAATGAGGGAAAACAAAAACTAGTCCCAGTCTGCGAAGTCATTTGCTGTTTTGATGCCGCTTGGCTTGTAAAAAAAACTGCTGGATTACTCTAGGAAGACAGAAACATTTAATGTCTGGAAGACCCTAAAAAAGGAAAATAACCAAGGTGAGATTTCGAAACTACACCGCGAGCACATGGTCAACACCGCTAAGCATGTTCACCACCGCTAAGCATGCTCACCACTTTTCCGGAGTAGCTTCAGGGTCCTTCACAACCATCGTTGCTGACGTTAGAAAGTCGTCTGCGTAGCGAGGTAGGTTCGTAACAGGCGCGTCGTATGACGCCCGCGCCAGAGAAAAATGATGTAATTGGCAGATGGTATCGTCACACCCGTGCCGTGACTATCGAAGGCCGCAGGAAAAATGACCGGCCCGGTCCGTCATACGCGTGCTTCCGGGGGCCATTCATAATATCCACAGTTCATATTGTCCAACGTTCAGAATGCCCAAAGTTCATAACAGCCAATGTTCATAACATCCAAAACTGCAAAAACGATCATAATGTCCAAAGTTTATAACATCCAAAGCTCATAATGCCCAAGGTTTGTAACATCCAATGGTCACAATGCCCACAGCTCAAAACTTCCAACGTTCAAAAGATCCAGAAATTGTAATGTCCAATGGTCACATTGTCCACAGTTCACAGCATCCAATGTTCAAAACGTCCAGAGTTCACAATGTCCACAGGTCATAATGTCCAAAGCAGACAACTCGTTGGGCGCTGCCAAATCCTTTACAGTTAGTTCTAGAATCTCCGCCAGGGTATCTGTGGTCAACCAACGGTCACGCTATTTTAGCCCTTACTGGGGTGCTGCGGTTTTAGGGTCTTGTTGGTTCGATTACGCCTGCTGGCGGCGTAGTGCTCATGCTGCCCTCGATACGGCTGTGAGAAACAGGTTTGGTGGCCCTCAAGATCGAGCAGGCTGGTACCCTTTCACAAGTGCCGTGTTATACAAGCAATCCGCATTTGCAAGGTTTGATGATGGGGTGATTGAAGCCGTGTAATTTCAACCCTATCAGGCTTGCAACATCAGAGAAATATCATCTTATTGACGTTTTCAAATACAGGGAAATGTGAGCTTGGTCTCCAACAGATAATTCTGAGTTGACAATTGCCATGCTGTGTTCCAAGCAGTGCAATATTTTACTTTGTGCCAAAATCGCTGCACATACCATTATTTATCACCACCAGGCAGGGGAATTGAAGGATGCAGAGGTGTAATTTTCCTTAATCCTTCATGGATTCACCCAAGTGCCAGGGTTGTGGTATGGCAGGGGCTTTAGCAGCCATAACCTGGAAGCCAAAAGCCCTGCATATGTTGGCTGCTTTGTTTTCAGATACAGACAATTTGGGATTTTTATTTTTTGGGGTGGGAAAAATTTACAACATAAGAGTGACTGATGCACTTAACTCATTGTGCCCATGTATCTGTGTTAAGTTAAGATTTCTGCACCTCTGTTTTGGGCCATGTAGTGGTCAGCCATGTATCTGTGCGTACCTGTTTTTTTTTTAACAAATATGGCTTGTTCTTGTACTATGGAAAGTTCAGGTTTTGCTTCTGAGTTTATAAACTGTTTTTTTTAGTTTGCAGTTGCACAGGCCATGTTTGTAGGTGCAAAAATCATGTTTGTGGGTGCATGTCCTCCAGCAGAGATATAGTCTCTCCCTGGCAGTGTGACAGAAAGTGGGAGGATCATTCCTGCAGCAGCACCAAACAGCAAGGGCATGCAGATTTTTGACAAGGGCACCATTTACTTGGACAGGAACTGGTAGTTGACTCATCTTTGTAGATTTAAAGGCACATGTATCATTGCGTTGTTATAATTATAACGCATGTACATACATGGGCATGAATAGTGTTAGGGAACTAGATGAGTTGAGTTTTTGCTCATATGGCAATATGGCATCTGATTTCATACTTATGACACCATTTTCTATGCTGCTTTATTTCATGACACTATGGTTCAAGACAGCTATGCCACATTTCATTTCTCCCCATGAATCCTTATTCCATGGCTGCACCTACCTTCTCCCAGATGTTGATTTGTGGGGAGAAGCAAAACCAAAAAGCAAATGAAGCTGGCAGTTGGCCATAATGCAGTGTAAGACATACTTGTGAGTTGCACACTACATCATCTAATGTAAGTTGTGCCTGTTCTGTATGAAATGTCAAGTAATGGACACCTGGTCTGTAGAGGGGGTGTGTATTATACCAGGGGTTGCTGATTTGTATGAGGTGCCTCCTGTCTGTCAAGTCAAGTTTGTCCTCCTGTCAAGAGTTCTGGGCCCCCAAATGGCACCTGTTCTGTGTGTTTGGGAGGGAGGGGCACCTGGCATGCATGGGCTGCCTGATTTATACACAAGTGCTTGCCTGTAAGGGTTGCTGTGTTATTGAATAGTGCTTGGTCATTACATAGGGAGGAGGTGCATAGAGGCTGGTTTTTACTGAAGATACTAAAGAACCCCTCCCAGTAGCAAAAAGAAAAGAAATCTCCCACATTCTGGTGTCTCTTTAGGGGATGGGCTTATGAGATACTTTTCTGAATTTTCCTCTGAAGCCCATTCCTTTTTGCCATATCACAAGGGGTGCACACACACTGCAGGCCAAAAAGTGGGGGATACCCGTGTTTTTTTACAGGTATGCCAGATACATTACATCAGTGTGCAGGCAATATTTGTGGAATTTCATGTTGTCAGATAGTCATGATGTTGTTGCTCAGTAAGGTAAACTCCTTAAATTATGGATTACAGAATGAAGTCCTGTGTGTGCTTAAAAAGATTTTTCACCTTTTGTGTCAGACATACAAACAGTTACCAAGATCAGATCATCAAAGCAAAATGCAACATAAAATGAACTACATATAGAAACAGGATCTGTCAAGCACAGGGGCATCCAGCAAGAAGCATGCCACCATCATTTATGACAGTCTGCACCCAAAAGCCCAAAACCACTGATACCAAAGATCTGAAAGGCCAGATTGCTTTGACACTGTTTCTGTTGGAAACTAAACATTTCAATGCTCTTAAACCTACTTAACAAAGCAGTGGGGAGCCTTAGTTTGATACCATTTGGCACCAAATGGTTTGACCAGTTCAGAACATTTAGTACTGTTAAGCACCAGTTTGAAGGACTATTTCATGCCATTTCATATCTAATGGCACAACCATAAGGCTTCATTTCAGACTATTTGATGTGACAATTTGGGACCAATTGGAAAAGGTTGAAAATTCCAAATGCCAAACCATTTGGTACCAACTGGCTCATCCTAATGCATTTTTTTGTGGGATCAGGTCCAGAGGCCCTCTGGGCATGTATGTGAGATTCAGGGGCAAGGGGCTTTTTGGCCACAACTTTGAAGTCTGCATTTATGTAATGTGCTCGCCACTGGCAGTTCCAGTGGGGCATCTCAGCCATCCCCTCCCCCAACCACAATTATGGGGGCCAAATGGCCATTTGCCCCCTAACCCCAAAAAATGACTTGGATATTTCTAATTAACCAGGGTTTGAAAATGCTGCAATGTTTGATCTAGTCCATGGCCAGTGTCTTCCACGTCCCCCAATGACTTGCCATTCATACTCAGCCACTGAGTAGACCCCAAACCCACAACCAGCATTCACCCACCGCCACCTCTCCCCTGGTCAGTGACTGTTGACCCATCATCTGGACCCAGGAAACTGGTTTGTCCCGCCCCCAAATGGAACTGCTGAATCTGCCCCTGGCACAAACACATTTATTTCATCCATTTTGGCAGCCCATCTGCAGGCTTGGGGTCCAGTGCAGGATTTTTTTTTGGGGGGGGGGAGCAAAATCATATGCTTGCCTCTAACTTTTCATATGGGGTTAGCTGCCCTTCTGCCCTGTCTTCTCCTGATTTGCCATCCTTGAGTAGCAGATAGGAATCATTTTTTTCAGAGAAATGATTCAGGAATCATTTCTATGCACGATTTAGCGCCATCATGATAGTTGTAGTGCAAATTCTCGAGGCCAGTGAAATTTTTTCTTTGCTCAGAGGAATGGCTCTCTGGGATCATAGTCTCCTGCAGCTGAAGGTGAAGAAGAAGAAGGGGAAGGGGGGTCATGGCCCTCTGAGGTTGAAGTTACAGGCCATGAAAGATGACCGATTTTTATGGACATTGCATGATTCAAACACCCATGGCTCGGTGACAGATTGTCACAAAAAGGTGCGATTAGCTCCATTGGAAAGGGAAATGTACCAGCTTTCATAAATAAGTCCACTTTTTCGGTGACCTGGGTGACCTTTGACCTGAGTAGGTCGCAGAAGATTGTACGGTTTTTTCTCTGCTTCACCACAGTGATTTGCGCGAAAATAAAGCACAGTATGTCCCCAAGTATTTGCAATAAGCATTCCAAAAAAAGTCCCGGCCAGATTTAAACTTTTCAGATATGTTGACATAAGTGCTGTCGAGTGGCGCTTGAGAAGTATGCCTTACGGGTATTTGACGAATATTGCTTGATTTCCTGTTTTTCGTTTGCCCGATTGTTTTACAATTTGGTGTGCGCAATGTCATGCGTGCCTTTTACGTATCAATTTAGTCTTAAATTGCTTGACCAAAAAGGCCAAAGCTTATGACATTCTACTACCAGTCGATCGCTACCGTCCAGATGTGATACGCCCGCTGTCACATTTCCACAAAAGTGAGTCTGTCGTGTGTTCTTAGACCCCAAAGCCAACTGAGATAATCCCAGTCGTGCATCGGAAGCGTTGAAAGGACAACCGAGACTACCGACGTCAGTTGACCCTGTATTGCCCGTTTTGATCTCGGGTCATTTATCGGTTGTCGGGGACTGATTTCGAATTTTATATCCATTTTGCACGTTTTGAGTGGATACGTACGGGGTATATCCTGGATGAAAGTTGATTTTCTGTTTCTGATTTGCACGTATCTGAGTCATCACTTTTATCTGCTTCCATACGAAGTTGTTACTTCATTTGTAACTATTCAGACATTCAGGGGATGATGTGACAAAAAAATCAATACACGGTAACCGACATAGAATCTTCGATACTTGTAAGCGCCGATACGTCAAAACTGTATATGAAGTTCGGAATCAGTGCCCTAGAAAAGCTATTAATGGCCCGTGGTTAACAGGTTATCCAGAGTCAGTCGGGATCAGTGACTTCAGTGGCTTTCAGAAGGCCCCGATTCGTGTATAAGATTGTTTCAGTTAGCTTAAAGGACTAAGAACACCAGTTAAACTCGTTTCCGTGGAAATATGAGGAACGGATATGTCTGATCGGGATGGTAGGGATTGACTCATGGCGCGATGTTATAACCTTTGACCTTTCTGGTCAAGCAGTTTACAACTAAGCTGATGAGAAGCTGGCTCGCAGGACATTGTACACCAATTGTAGCAAAATCTGACAAACGAAAAGTGCGAAGTCGAGCAATATTCGTCATATAACCCCAGGGTATATGTCCACTTGGCAGCACTAAAGCCAAGGTATCTGAAAAGTTGCAGTTTGCCCAGAAATGTTTTTTTCTTTGCAACGTTTATTGCAGATACTTGGGGGCATGTTGTACTCCATTTTCGGGAAGGTCACGGTGGGCAAACATGGTTAAAAAAATGTTCCATATGACGTAGTCAGATCAAAGGTCATCCTGAGGTCACCAAAAAAAATGAACTGATCTAAGAAAGCGGGAACATTTCTCTTTCGAATAGCTCTGATCGTACTTTTTTGTGACAATCTGTCACTGAATTATGGACATATGAATCATGCAATGTCAGTAAAAATCGGTGGTGTTTCATGACCTGTAACTTTGATCTCAGAGGTCTTCAGGGCAAAAAATTTGTTCGTGGCCATATTTCGATAGGAGCTATGAGCTTACCAAATATTATTAAGATCGAAAGTGGTCGGGTCAGTTATTGAGCGATTTGACATGGAATGACCCTTCTACATTCTGGAGGACTTTGGTCTTCACCGGGAATTGGGGCCCTTGGCCTTCCATTAGCCCCGGGACACACCAAGGGCCCCTGGCCCTCTCCAGAATACCGTCTCCTTATCTGGAGGTCCTCAGACTTGGTCAGGGACCTTTTGTGTGTGTTTGGGGGCCCACTGGAAGTCAGGCGCTCGTATGGTATGGTTAGGGGTACTTTGGGACCCGTGGACTTCAAAGGGCCCCCAGAGACACCGAGAGTCCATGGTCGTCTTTGGAATGCCCTCTACTTTTTATAGGGTCCTTGGTCTTCACCGGGGATCCGTAATGTGTTTGGGCCCCAATGAAATTCCGGCCAGATTCAGGGGCCTAGTGTATTCAGAAATCACAGGGAATCAGGGGTCGCTGTAACCGGTATGAAGTCGCCTTTAGGTGTGTGACTTTCAAAGGGCCCATGTTCAATAGTCAGGTCTAGAAAGTACATGTAGTACATGAATTCTTGGGGTGGCCAGAGGTCGTCTGGTCACAGCTTTTAAGTCCACATTTGTGTCAGGGGCGCAGCCATGAATGAGTTTGGCTGCGTTTGTGTCAGGGGTGCAGGTAGGGGGTATATGGATCCAAATATAAAGCGAGCTATCGACCCGTAAGGATCCCTCTCCCGGCCCATAGGTGCCCACTGTTGGCCTGTGCGCCCCCTGCCAACCTGCAAGGTGCCCTGCTGGCCTGTAGGTGTCCTGCTGGCCGGCATGGAGCCTCCTGCCGGCCTTTTAGGTCCCAGTACGGCATGTGGGGACCACCTGCCGGTCTGTAGGGCCCCTGTCGCCCTATGGGACCCCTGTCAGCCTTTGAAAGGCCCCTGTTGGCCTGTGGAGGGAACCCCTGCCGTCCTGTGGGCCCCTGTCAACATGTAGGGGCCCCTGCTGGTCGATAGGAGCCCCGTTTCTCTTCCGTCAGTTCTCTTCCACGCCCAGATCTTGCCACTTATCTTCAAATGGAAATCCTTGACGTAGCAAGTGAACCGACTATACGCTGTCCAGATGTGGCCTGCCTCATCCTTTAAATGTTCCATCGATGGCAGTGACCGAATAATACAGCCCGTTTGTGTGCAGTTGTCCCCGTTCACGACAGGCGACGGCTCCTTGGCGACGGCTCCTTGGCGACGGACATAGGCGGCCACAGTTGTGCCCGGCTGGCGACACATTCGGAAACATTCGGAAGCCCGCAACGCCCTGACAGGGGCTCAGGGGTGTTCCAGCGGCCGCATGCATCGATTCGGCCCATTTTTCACTCTGCTGCAGAATGTTGCACAATGTTGCAAGACCAGCATCTCGGCAACGGTCAGCCGGAACGCCAAACGAACACAACCAGTGTGCTTGCGAGGTTCGGATGGATCCAGTGGTATCTTGTGCTGAAATTGGAAATTATTGCAGTGCTGCATGAACATCAGATTGCAATCACCCGTTACCTAGGTTTCATATTCGTTATGGAAAAATAGGATGAAGGTGAAGTTTGCCATACAGATCTTCAGCAACGCAATTTGTGCGACACGTCAGTACCTGTCAGAGCCTGGCCATTCTGGCTTTGTTGGAGCTGGGCCAACAGCTAGCATGTTACTGGTGAATCAGCTGTATGACTATGTGGATGCCAGCAGTCCCTTTGGAGAGGAATGCGAAGCACCAGCACAGCAAATGGAATGGCAGAAATCAACACCCTCGTGTAATTAATACAGAAATGGCGAACTAGCACCTCCTTGTCTCAGATTTTGGCATAAAGTTATCCGTGAGGTTATCTGGTACTCCGAATCAAACTGTGTTATTTTAAGCCCTACCCGATTTACGATGTTTGGGTTAAAGCCTCTAGACGTTTTTGAGAAATTGCAGCAGATGGTTATCTTCATGTTTGTTTGTTCACATTATTGCCAACGGAGTTGTCTTCATTGACAGACGAAGTGCTATGATTAAAAGAATGGACCAGAATACCAGAAACAAAATCGCAAAATTAATACAGAAATGAAACGTGTACGAAAAACGCCAAAGCTTCGTATAGTTTCATCATATTCTATGTATCGTATAATGTTAGTACATACGCTACATCATTAGAACCTGTTATAATGTTGTGATGTAATTTTTGACATTTTGACATTGACATTTTTGACATTGACATTGACATGACATTTTTGACATTTTGACATTTTTGACATGGTCCCCAGGTGCTAAAATCACCTGTAAAAAATCTGTTTCCTCGGTACAGCTTGACGTCGGCAGAATATGCCTGAATATGAACAGTGATTACCCGTGCTCGGGTAATCACTCCGAACAGTCCCTAAGCGCGGGTTGACCGAGCAGGCATATGAAGGGGGAAACAGATTAATAAAGTCTGAGGAGTTGCGCAAGTATTCGAAGTATTTAAGGTTAGAAACAGACTCAAACTTCCGTCTCTTGTTCGCAAAGTCCGTCTTATTGACAGGCCCTAGCTTCCGTCCCAGTCGGCGAAAAGCCGCCTTGACGCAGGCCGGCGCGCGCTTCCCCGTCGATCCAAGGGGGTGCCATTGTCTGAGGACCACCGTGGGGACATGGTCGGCAACAGAGGAGTTCAGCAGCGAGCAAAATGTGTCCACTGTCTCATTGACACCGACGTGGTCCAGCAGTATCCACGAGATTAGAGATGGACTCCGGCGCCCATCTTTGAATTCAGCCCGTCCGTACGGCAGGCAAGAGGATGGTTCATCGTTGCACTAAACGTGGCCACGGTCTCCTTGTGGTCAGAGACCAACAGACCGTCCTGAACATTAACGCGGTTGGGCGTACGCCTGGACGTCGCAAGATCGATTTTGTTTTTTTACTCCGGTTATGGCCTGTATCTCTGATAATAATGCAGGGAATGTAATAAAGTTATGCATCATTAGAATCGTAATGATTCAAAGCCTACTTTTCATTTTTATCTTGCGCCTATTTTGACCCCTTGATCTCATGACGTAAGATTATGTGACCTAACTTGACCGGGGGTAGTGATACAGACTTCTGTGTCAAAATCAGGCATGGTTTGTTGCCTTTAGTGTGCAAGAATGCAGAAGGCAGAACTTTTTATTCTCATTAGATGTTTATTGTCACGAGGGCCAGCCCGCAAAAAGACGCCTTGTGGATGGAAGCAAGATATGCTTCCATGACCACGTTTTTTATTTTCCTTCAATGTACGGAAAGGATTTCCCATTGGCAACATAACTCTTCCACCTTATTTCGGCTGCAGATGGTGTCAGCGAAAAAGTCCTGCACACGACGCTCCAGTCCTGGGACTCTGACTAGCAGTGCAAACAATCAGGGAGATAAGTGAGGCTCTGCTGGGAAAAACTCGCTTCTCCCACGTCTTGTCATGCAAAATGCTGCACGATCATCCGCGCAGCACAACAACCCCAGTGCAGTCCAGCTATGCCACGCCATGCGCCAACTGGCACTGCACCACTCTGTCAGTTCGTCCGTCATAGGACACTGTTCACTAATGCAGCAAGAAGACTGCAGTCTGCCGGAGGTATGCCGTATGCCGTCCAAGCCGTCGGTGATCAGTGGGCGATGGAAGTGCTGGTTAACCCATGCATGTAGTTACAGAACATCTGTTTCAATACCAAGTCTCGTCTTCATATGTGGAGAGCTGTGTCGCATACATCGCTGGATACCTGTGCAGGAAGTTGGCGGGTGAGGAGATGGAGAAGTGTGGCGAGTACGTAGACGTGTTAGGGGAAAACATGTATTACCCATCGCCACCGGAGATGCTGCATTGCTTCAGCGTAAGGGAAAATAGAGATCTTTATGTGCCTTCTGCCTCACCGTATACAGTAGTGACAGCAGCCGAGGTGTACTCATTTTTTTAAAAAGATGTGGCCGCAACGTGTCAGTGTTCAGTGCCCTGTGATGCAGCAGCTGATCTCTCAGGGTCGAGTTGTCACCTCTTCCTTGGAACACAGGACCACACGTTCCAGGTCTGATGAGGAATGTCATAGGGCTGAGCTATTTAAAATCACTCTCGGACCTTGGATTCACGTCAGATTGTTCGACTTCGGTAAAATGAAGTCCTGGAGTGCTGTTCACAGTGCCTACAAATGGTTCAAGGATTCGAAGCTTATCCTGTTTGCCAACCAGGGGATATCAGTCTGTGTTTGTGGTCTGCTGTCTTGAATTTTATTTTTTGTTTTGCCTGATTTGTGTCGTGGATTTCTCTCTTGCATTTTTATCCTGGATTTGTGCCTGTTGTTTTTTGACTTGTGTGTTGAGTCTGCGTTCTGGATGTGCGTCCAGGATTCATGCTCTGGATTTGGGTCCTGTATCTGTGTCTACGATTTTTTCCTCGGACTTGTGTGTCGGATTTATGTCTCGGATTCGTGTCTTGGCTTTGTGTCTTCGACTTCTGTGCCGGATTTATGCCGTAGATTCTTGTCTCGGCTTTGTGTCTTGGATTTGCCTCTCGGATTTGCGTTCGGGTTTGTGTCTTAGATTTCCGTCGTGGATTTTTGTTCGGATTTGTATTTTGGCTCTCTCTCTTTCGCGGTCGGTTTGTTGCTTTCTCTCACCGCCTGCATTAAGGGTCGAGATTTTTAGTGCGTAAATAAGGTGCGCGGATTTTCTGCTGTCTCCGATCTTGACAGACGCTAGATATGTTCGAATCCTGCATCGGCAGTGAATCTGCGGGATGACTATGGTTACTCGCACTGAGCCACGAACCCAATAACGGTTTTCGTGAATATGTTCGCAATTTAAAGGCGGTTATGAACTAAGGGTGCTGTTACAAATAAATCGTCTTTTTAAGAATCCGCTTGTCACGAAATTCGGCGAGAACGAAGCAATGGTGGATCCAGAGAGGGCCAAGGGGCCATGCTTACCCCCCCCCCCCGCATGGGCTCCGAAGGGACCGGTAACGGGCCGAATGGACGCAGGTTTTTAACACAGCACAAAAAATTGGGCGTCTTCGGACCTCCAGGCGACCAGAAAGGCCACCAAGCAAAGGTGAGGGCCCACAAGAAGACAGGAAGAACTCTTGGTTTATTGGGAGGATCGTGGCTGGAGAAGGTTTAGGACCCTTTAGGGCCCTTTACGCTGTCCAGGAACCTTACGCTGTTACCGGGAGCCCTATATATTGACTTCCCGGCGCACTCTCGATCGCTCAGGGGCCTTTCACATTGGTCTTGGATTCTTCCCATCTCGTCGGAGGGCCCGACGCTGTTGTCGGGGCCCCATAAGTTAACCTACCGGTGCACTTTTGATGCTCAGCGATCCTATACCTTAGTCTAGGGCTCATCCCATTTGCTCCCATTTGCGGAGGGCCCTACGCTCTTGTTAGGGGCCCTGTTTGTTAACCAGCCCGCGCACTCGATTGCACATGGGCCCTTCACATTGGTCCTGTGTTATTCCTGTTTGCTCGAAGGGCGCTGCGCTCTTACCGGGAGCCTTATATGTTAACCTGCCACGGCACGCCCGATGGTTCAGCGGCCCTCCTAATTGGTGTTCTTCTCGTTTGCTGGGAGGACCCTACCCTGTTGACGGGAGGGGGCCCTCTGTGTTGACTTGCAGCAGCATCCAGTCCGATGGAATTTTACGTCCGAATGCTTCAAACAGTTTTGCACGCCGGCAAGGTGGTACGGTTTATTTATTTTCCCTCGGTTGTTGAATTTGTGACACTCATATCGTTCATGCATATGTAGGGGGTTTTGAACTGAGGTAGTAGGATTGTAGCTTGGGTGTAGAAATCATGAGCTCCAAATGTCTTTTGCCAGGAAACTCTTCATTTACGGTGCTAGAACAGATTATGTGAACGATGGTGAAGGTGACTGCCAGACTCGGGAAGTACCAGATGCCCGATGACATCATAGTAGTAATGGCCAAGTTTTGTTCATAACATCGGCCAACCCTGGCTAGCCTCGGCCAAGAGAGTTGACTTTGATGCGGTTCAGTTTAGTGCGTCAGCAGACGACCGGTTGACACGTGACGAGACACACGAGTTGAAACACGATTAGTCGATTTCCGGCTACAATGCTATGCCGACTACAAAATGGGCAAGCCTGACTGATGCGTTGGAAAAAGAAGCCAGATAACAAACAAATCGTTGCGGTTGCCAGCAGTTGTCATTCAGATCAAAACCACTGCAGGCATGAGCATAGGAACGGGGAGTCCGTGGGTGCCATGACACCCCCACTTTCCCAGAATGCTGAACATTAACCCTATGACAATGCATGGAAAGAATCGACTAGCAGTGCAAGAGACACATTTGGATATCCGACTCACCGCCGACGTGGGGGAGGGCGGCGCTTACCGTTGTCGTGAGGTACTCCGTGTGGGAGCTCGGACTGACTGGGTGCGGTACTGTAAGCTAGGAGCTGCGACTTCGTGTCGTTTACTCACCACACTGTATGTAATGGCTGTGCAGTGCTATGCAAAATACATCTGCTTGCCATTTTATGTCGTTAGTATTCGTTTTTCGTCTGTCGTCATCTGCATGTGTGATACCAAAAAGCATTTGTATTTTGGCGTAGAAAAATATCACGCCATTCATGGCTTGGAACTGAAAACGTTTACCGCAAACAGGCCAAATGCATCAAGGCGCAGAAAACTCTGAAGGGCCATATTTGTCGCTGAATACACAGGACGATCCACCATATTGTGTGCTACCCATTCCTCGATTTATGATAATCTTGGCATAATCTGAAGGGCGAAACGACAGCGACGCTGGAACGACGCTGCCAGCAAAGTATAACCTAAGACTGGCAGCAGCTCTAGACTATTAGCTATCTCGTTAGCTTTCACGTCGACTGTTCGCAAACCACAAATCTCCTCATTAACGAATGTTTATACTGATTCTGAACTAGCACATATCTCATTAACTTACCTTTCAAAAACCTTAAAGAAGTAGCTGCCTCGTGAGCCTACCATTCGTTTCGTTCTCGACTAGCGGTTGTCTCGTGGACGTACAGCTCGACTGGTTCTGAACTAATAGTGGCTTCGTATTCAGCTAGTTTCTTGGCAAAGAAGAAGCCCACTGCCATCGCGGCTAGTAAGGTGACGTCCCGTTGGGTTGTATGATTCAAACTGACACGTCCAGAATGATCTGCGCTGTGTTTTGCATTAACATGTTCATTGGAAAGCCTCTGAAAATCTCTCGCCCTGCAAGGGGACGAGTGGGTGTGTCGGCATTTGCCCCCTACGGTCTCAGCAAATATAAATGATAGAAGCACAATATTTACAAGGTGTTTGGAAACTTTGGATATCTCTCTAGTGTGTGAATGCTGTGACCTTTGGTCATTTCCATCGAGGTCAGATTAGGTCTAATGTACTAAAAGCTATTGACTTAACGTTTTATGGCCGTTTCTCTAAAAAAAGCCAATTTGTGTGGGCATAGACTTCTCAAGTACTGGACTTTGCGCGGGAGATGGCCTTATCGCACAGCTGACCCCGGATCGGCAAATCTGGTTTTGAAATTAAATCACCTTTTACTCGGCAACCAAGTGAGATATCGATGCGATTTTTGCATGTCTTGAGTTAATAGTAATGAGAAGATATACTAAAAAATCAGTTTCGATTCGATCGGTAGTTCCGTCGTGGCGGAGTATCTACGTTCGAATATTACCGTCCCAGCCGTGTAATTAACATAACTGGAGTCTTGCTGTAATGCTGGCGTGTGAACTTGCGCCAGACTTTTCCTGCAGCCCAAAATATTTCCTGACGCCGAGCGAATTAGCACTGGTTGTTAGGTAAACGTTGGGCGATGAGGGTTTTTAAGTTTCGACCGTTATTAATAAGCGTGGTATAGTGATTTTCCGCACGGAATAGATAAAGCTTGTCATCAGTTGCTGGGCATTTCAGGCATTTTAACGCAGCGACATTTAATCGCTCCTACAGAGTAATCAGTTCTGCGTCTCGTGTGTCGGCACCGACAGGGTTAAGGCCTGAAGTCGGGAACAGCTCCTGAAGCGGACCAGGAGTCAGCAGCGGCTCCACTAATGAGCCGGGAGTCAGTAGTAGCTCCCGAGGCGGACCGGAAGTCGATAGGTCTCCAGAGGCGATTTTTCCCAGTTCCGTTCTACTTGAACGTCATGCCTACGCGCTGCCTCTCGGACTGTTCAAACCGAGCGACGTGGGAAGCAAAAGGGTTTGGCGACGATCACAAGCGGTAGCCGTCCAGTTTTGGAGACGATCGCTTACTCTGACCTGTCGTCGGAAATGGGCCGCAAGCTAAGGAGCACTGCAAACCGGCGACTTCTTACTCCTTGTTGGTGACCACGTGTCGCGTGAACACAGGCCGTCGGGCTGGTCATACCAGGTGTGGATGGGTACGTGCGCTCGGCACGGGTGCGCTCACGCGGCGGACTCATACGCCGACGGGGAAACACTTTATTTGTTGGAAGAGGCAACGGGGTGCCGCTGATTTGCACCGTGGTCTGTAGGCGCAGTGCGCAAAGTGCTGCACGTCGTGAGTAGCTCTCGCCCTGCCCGGGGGGAGGATGTGATCAACAGAACTGGAGCCGCTCTCTGGTTCAGGAGGTGTGAATTTGCCGGAGACTGTTCTGTAGCCCAAACATTTAACGAGGCCGAGTGGGTTAGCAATGGCTCTTGGGTAAACGTTGAGCGATTTGGATTTTGAAGTAGTTTGGACCGTTGGTGATGCATGTATTCAAGTGGTTTTTAGTTTTATGAAACCTAGCTATCCGGCAAGAATTAGCAGGCCGTCACGTCATCTCTCCAACTGGCAGAAAGGAAAAGTGGATGGGCAAAACCCCCTTTTTTCTTCCCCCCAAAACTAGCGGCTGGATCCGTGCTTGGGCGACGCTGCGATCTCAGCAGACGAACAGGCGCTGCAAGACTGGAGGTCGGAAACCGGCATCCGCTATCTAACCACCACTCTCAAAATAACCGTTCCTGCGAAGTCCAAGTATAGAGAGGTCTATGATGTGGGATTTCTGGGATTCCACTTTGCCGATGCAGACAGAGACAATGCGAGTGCAAAGCTGTGCTTCACCGGTGCTTTCTATATGAGGGTTAGGATGTTTTTTTCCATGTGCCAATCGATAGATGGGAAGTCTGACGTAGCATGCTTTGCTTTGCTAATTTCAGGCGTGCCGTGGTATTGTAAACTCATGACCCCGCGGCCGACGCCGCTCCACCCGTCGTAGCAAAAGTCAGGCGTTTGTTGCATTCCGCCCTCTTTCGATGAGATAAAATATAAATTGAACGAAGTTTATATCATTAGATTCCTTAAACTTCAAACGATTGGAATATTTGAGTTGTTTTGAGATAACTGTTTTCCCACCGTAGCTTATGATCTCAGTTTACATCCTCCATAATCCCGGCAGTGAACATAAATCACTACATTTATGTAAAGTACACACAGTTTTGAGCCGACTGATGCATATGTATTTGTGCATTTGTGCATTTATTTATATAGTAGCTCTCAATGTCTTACAGTGAGACAAAACTGAGGCCATTGTCAACCGGCCGCGTCGGCGCGCGAAAACGGCTGATATGTTTCTCGTTATGACGTCTTAGCTGACCATGGCAACGTAGAGAAAATTTTTCACCATGGCATGCGGAAAGGATGCCCAGAGGTTACACCAAATTCCAGATAGACCAGGTAAACCATTAGGAAGCTGCCCTCGGAAAACCTTGCGGGGAGGGCTTGAATCAATCCCCCTCCCCATACCGGCGAGGATTTAACTATGTGACACGAACATATCTCGATTGGCCCGATAGAAATTCTACCAAGAAATGGACAGTTCTACTAGTCTCCGTGATTTCTCGCTTAGTATTCACGTTCACACCCTAGTCGGCCCATACTGCTTACTTTAGGTTTGTTATTTGCTTGTACGGTTGCCAGATTAATAGTTTCGTTCTCTCCGGATTGCGTTTAGGAAATGGGCATGCGAATGATAAAACATGCATTATGCAAACAACCCCAGAAGTTTTTCGGCCAGACAACGATCAGAATATATATCTTCTCCAGTCAGAGTCGCAATGGTTAAAGCACACTGCAGAGCGCGCGGATGTGTGGGAAGAGTTCTTCAGAGGAAGTGGGAATGCAAATGGGTAAAGTATAAATGCTGGATGTTCACACTGTTTGGATTACACGAATCAGGAAGATGGGTCCAAGAATGCTCGTACTGAAGGCGGCGTGAACTTGTTTGCGGGAGTAGGTCGTATAAGCCGGTGACCGTGAAGCAAATTTTCCAGAAAATCTGACTGGTTTGGAAGCAGAAGTTTGCGCAGGTTTATATCTGGGATGGACGATGCTGTCGCTGCCCGCCTAGCGCCCGTCTAAAGACTCTTTGGCATGGACTGTATGTTTTATGGACACTAGAGGTCCGCGACACTTAAATGGGCTACGCTCGGCTCAGGAAAAAAGTAAGGAGGAATAGGCGGGAAAATTCAGGGGAAGCAGGCGCAGAATGCTACAATTCAGCAGCATGAAAGGAAAACCAACCAAATCAAGATCCTAACTGAGAATGCCTCAATTCCTAACTGAGAATAACACAGAATTCAACAGCATAAAGGGAAACCATCCAGTTCAAGATGGCATACGGGTCCTAACCGCTACAATTCAGCAGCATGAAAGGAAGAACCAGCAAATTCCAGCTGGTATACGTGAGGCAGGAGCTCCAGTTCAAGAGCGCAAGGAACGCTCCAATCAGGCGCGCTGGGATAGGAATGAACTAATCTCCAGAGTGGCCATTCAGCCAGCAAGGAGACCTCCCATTCAGGAGGCCAATGAGAGGGCAAAAGGAAACTCCCGTGCCTCGCGGACTACCATTTTTCTGCTATATGTCACTTGACATCACTGCATTGCCGCACACCATCAATGACAACGAATTTCTGTATTGAGGGGACGTCCGAACAGTTTGAGCGCTAGACAGGAAGAGGCAAAGACGTGTTTACGACAAGCTTAAATAGCCCGAGCGAAAGAGGTTACGAGATAAAGGGGAGACGTATTTTGGGGACAGAACAAACGGTAAAAGCCGAAGATGTATTTTGGGGACAGAACAAACGGTAAAAGTAAACAGAGGTCGCCGGCCGGGTCCGGCGAGACGCGCGAAACTGCCGGCGCGGGGCGGCCGGCCGGCCGGCCGGGGCGTCGCGGCCCCACGCGGAACAAAGGCGGCGCAAACACAGATGGCCGGCCGGGTCTGGCGAGACGTGCCGGACCGCCGGCGCAGGCCGGTCGGACCGGCGGGCCGGGGCTTCGCCGCCCCACGGGCAGGGCGCTGCACGACCGACGGCAACATCCCGCCCCCCGTGCTCGATTCTGAGAACACTACAATGGATACCGTTGGGCGGGCCGTCAGGTATGCATGCGCACACAGCCGGACCAGGTCCTGGCTCATTCAGCCCTGGTGACTGCGACGTGGAGGGCGAGCAACGAATATGTACATTTTACAACGGCTCGCTTGACCATGCCGATGAAAAACAGCGCTTCGGACGACAGGCGCGAGGGGACACGGCCAATTAATCACTTGGTCACTGGAACCCCACAAACCACATGGGCGCGCTGCTTCGGACGTCCGTGTCGCAGTCTGTCGTTTGACTTCAGCGCGAAAACCCACCATGCCCCACTCGGCTAGTGCGCATGAAGTCCCGGCCGAGGAAGAGCCAGCCCGGCCGTCCGCCTGCAGCATTGGTGGACTCGCGGACGAGCGTGGCTGGCTGACGTGGGTGCCGGAGCTCGTGCTGGGTGTTGAACTTGCTGACGCCGGAAGCTGAGAGTTTTCGGCGCAGCTCTCCAGGCGAACAAGCCGGCTGCAGCTCCTGTTTCATCTGGATCGGCATCCCGGCAGTGGACATTTGTCCAGGTGAGGTGCATTTACCGCCTTCTAACGCTATATGTTCACTGAAATTCACTGAAATTGAAATGTCACATCGAACAGCTTAAAACTATGCGTTGTTAATATCCGGGAATGACACGTATATGCATTTAGTCACAAATGTCCACTCGTTAATGTACACCACACTCAAATGCGTACACTGTGTTTCAGGATTGTCAATGTCAGTTCCGAAATCCTGCGGGCCCATCCAGGTGACTATCGGCGCTGGGCGGACGGGTGCGGGCCAACAGCGTCCAACAACAACGTCCAACAACCAACCAACAACCAACAACGTCCAACAGCGGGCCACTGCAGGTGGCCCATTCCATCCTCGCCATGCCCTCGCCATTTCAACAGGCCGCCGCCCTGCGTTGTCGGCTGCACGACCGACGGCAACAGATGCCAGTGTATGGTCGTACATTCTCCGTTTAAAGAATAAGATCATATTGGAGCTGGTGTAGGCAACAGCACCTCACTGGGATTTGATACCAGTTTGGGTTGGTGTGGTAGATGTGGTGGCAACCATTACACATCAGTTTTAGCACCTGGCTGCGATGCATTTTGTAGATCCCACATCACACAAATAAAAAAGATGTGTTACCTATAAAATGCGGCTCAGCTAGGTGCCAGAACTGTAGTATAATCGTTACCAAATCAGTCACACCAGCCCATAATGGTATCAAATCCCAGGTAGAGTGTTAATGCTTTCACCAGCTCCAATATGGTCTACGCCCTGCAATGTAAATCATCTTAGAAACAATATGTTGGCGAAACACATTACCTTTCAGCGGAGAATATCCGGCCATAAAAAAATCGCATCGCCCATTCTAGACCTAAACGTGCGCCACAGCAGTCCAGTTTCTGGAAAACTTGCTTCACGGTCGCCAGCTCGTACGACCTACCCCGCTAACAAGTGCGCAGCGCTTTCAGAACGAGCAACCTTGGACCCACCTCCCAGGCTTTTGTAAGCCAAACGGTCTGGACATCCAGCACGGACATTTAGCATTCACCCACTTCTTTTCTCATTTCTCTTGAAAAAAGCTTTTCCCATACATCTGCACGCACCGTAATGCACTTTAACCATTGATAAAATGCCAAAATGACTAAACGAAGCATTAAGTGGCGCAATGATAAAATGTATCATTCAATGCAAATGTACTGTTCACACGCGGTTATTTCAAACGCAGTCCGGATACAAACGTTATGTCAGTTACGTTAAATACGTCAGCTATTGCGTCCGTTACTCTTGCTGGTTTTATTGGTTGCCTTGGTGAAATACCCTTATCTTTGTCTAGCTGCCAAAGTGCCTGGGGCTAGTTACCTTATTACCCCTCAGGGTTTGCTAAAATGCCATTAACTAGTCGCTTTTGCCACTTTTGTTAGCGAAAGCGATAACAGCGAAGCGATTAGCTCCGTTAACAGCCCAGGCTAGTTGAATTAGTTTTCCTCGGTGCGTAGCACTAGTACCCTTGATCAGTCATTGTAATGTCCAGTATTAGTACCTCTAGTGGAAGGCTTGGTTTTAATCATGGTTCTTTTACCCCTCGTGGTTAGCACCCCACTTTCGGCGTTTGGACGAATTGGAAACTGACACATACCTGGTCCCTTTGTTCAGTTTCTCTTTCCGCGCAGTATACCGCAAAAGGAAACAAAGGACAAAAAGCGTTTGATATCAGGTCATGCATGTATGTAAATGATTCTATGACGTATTTCATGCAAACAGCTCATTAGGGTGCTTTCTGGATGAATCGTATAGCAATGCTTTTATTCCATCATTATTTGAATACAGTTTGGCAAATACATTGCTAACGAAATTCGATAAAGAGTTAGTTGAAATGTAAGGGCATCTTACGTCATCGGACATTGACACTGTGGTGAAAAATTTCGATAATAAGTGTAGCTTTCAAACAATGTTTTGTCCTTAACATGATTTGTCTGGTCTATCGAAAACAAAACAAAGATGTTCATGCACAACAATGATGTATTTCATGACTAGCAAGTAAAACCTATCACAGGTCAAACAGGGATACCCAACACGGATACACATAAGTATACGCGTACGCATACACACAAATATATGTAGATAGATATAGATATATAGATAGATATGGATATAGATATACGAGCTACATCGATCAGCTGCAAATGCACTAGTGACGCCAGATGTCAACACTAACTACAGCACGACATACGCTGGCGGTCAGTGCACCATTCGCACATCTCACTCCGAATCGCCATCTCGCTGACCGCTCGTGCAGTGACGCACCGTTTCATAGTGCATTCACACACATACCGGTTGCACGCAGCGCAGGTCATCTTTGTTTTTCTTCGCTGGAAAATCGAACAAGGGTAACAGGTACCAAAGACGCACGTCGCCGCAAAAACAATCTCGTCGTCGGTGTCTGAGCGTAAGTCGTGTGAAGTCGCCGCCGGAGATAACAGCGGGCGGTCGACCGGATACAAGCCCGACCCACACCAGTATAATTCCCCCTTCCTCCATTTCTCAGGCATGGCCGACAAATATGGCACAAACCTGGAAGTCTTATCTGCACGTCTATGTGGGGGAGATAAGACGGCCGGGGCCCGACGCACCGGCCCGCTCCCGGCCGGTTACGTAATATTCAGCTGTACTCTGCCGACTGTTTCGGAGAAGCAGTAGCCAATACTTGAACGGCAGATCGTGAAGCGTACACGTCACGGCAGCACGTGTGCGGCAAATCATGACATGCACAGGTCACTTCTTTCAGAACAACAGCAGTACGTTGCCGTTATATTTACAGAGCCATCCTCCGCAACATTTTATCTACAAAATGGGTAGTTAGCCATAGGGACAATCGAAGGTTCCAGCCAAATTTGGTTCAGTGACCTAGCATGACTTGGCCTAGATTGGCCTAAACGCCTTTCATAACCTGGACATTTACATATATACCATTATATATACGTATATATATATATATATATATATATATATATATATATATATATACGTATATATATATATATATATATATATATATATTATATATATATATATACACACACACACATAAGACATGTAGCTATCACCATCAAGATCAAGGCAGCACTTGGAGATGTTTTCAGTGTGCCTCACCGTCGGTTTGAATGCGCTCTTTTGCCCGGTGTTTTTGACTATAAGTTTGGATGATTTGATACCTTTTTTAACAATGCCCTGTCCGTTTCTTGGAAGGTAGACAAATAACCAGGCCTGTATGTGTTTTCATTTGAAATAACTGACAACAGCCATAGTGAGGGGCGATTTTCGCTCCCCCTCCTTCCAGTGCTCGCAACAATTCCATCATAATTTTCCTCATATTTAGCGCACAGGAAAACAAACAATGATTGCTTTTGCAACATATATCTGATCACCATTCCGTATTTGTGTGAAATCGCCATATATCTAGTGTAGACCGATTGGCTCATGGCCCTCATGGCCCCCTTGTTTACGTCCCTCTTTCTATGTTTATTCCCCTTTGTATGTACACCATTTTGTATGTTTTACCTGGGAAACGACAAGTGAGGGCAGACGACTGGCAACAACACTAAACAGATCATCAAAGAGAGTGGTTGATGCGAACAGACAGAGACGGAGAGTTCGCAACTGGGGCGGAGCAACATGTGTCCAATTTGTCACCGGTCACGTACTCCCATCCCGCATTGCACCAGCGCACAGCGAAGCAAACGGAAGCGCTTGTTATATTGTACTGTGAACGCATAAAGGGAAGACAATAATGCAAGCAGCAACAAAGTAGACCCCGTTAATGTCCACGAGGTGTCTTACTGTTATCACGATGCTTTCCTCTAGTCCATGTTAGCTACATTTAGATGATGCCTAGCATTTTTATCAAATTTTTGCGCATGCTGCATTCGGTTTTGCCATCATACGCTGGTGTGTGAAAAATATGCATATATGTTTCTTTGTGCAATTCAACGAACAACGACAATAGGCTGGAAACCCTCCGCCTGGGATTGATCTTTGAACGCCAGTCGCCTTATACAGTATACTCATACCGCACGGCTGAAGTCTCCGGAAGTATGTGAACGACCGACAAGGGCTGCACGATATCCGTAAATGGAAAGTTCCGATCTCTATTAAATGACATGGTTAGGATACGACCTTAGGCAGATGGCATCTTACCCTTCGACAGAAGATTGTAGGTTGTAAGTTGTAGAGGGTAGGGGTAGCCTGCGTAAGGATAAGACGTCTATTTGTAATGTCTCACCGAAGCAAGACTGACGACGAGCAATATTGTTGGTCTGTTCGTGACGGGTGCAGACGTTTTTCAATACCAGTATGACACCCAGGTCATGGTCTGCGGCAACAGGACCGCCCCAGCAGATCTGACCAGGCACGTGGAACAGGCACTCCTCTTTCTCGACATTTGGTTAGGCGCAAATTCTCTGAAAGTTAAGCCTGGCAAAACACAACTGCTTGCTTTCGGCAGTGGAGAAAATTTGCGGAACATAGCATAACTGGCGTGAAATTCCGCGGGCGTTCTTTACAACCCGTCACCAGAGTCAAAAATCTAGGGGTGATCTTTGATCGCAACCTATCATGGAACGCCCATGTATAAGAAATTATGCGCAAATACTTCTGGACTCTCACTGACTTGCCGCATATCAGTCATTATCTTCCGGCCGAAATCCTCCCGACCATAATAACCGTCCTGGTGCTGTCCCGAGCCCGCTACTGCATCCCAGCGTATGGCAAAGGCACCCGCAAAAATCTTGCCAAGATTGAAAAGATTTTGCAATTTGCCGTTAGAGTCATATCTGGGAGAACGAAATATATCCGGTCAGCGGATATCCGGGCAGCGGGTGGTTGCAAGCGGAGGATCTCCTCAAACATCAGACGCTTGCCCTGCTTCACAAAATTCATTTGCATAAGGTTTCATTGTCCATTCCCTCCACTTCCCACACTTACTCCACTTTTGAATTCCAAACGAACCGTGAGGCACGAGTTAGAAGCACTCGCCAGGATGACGATCCACGTCTGCCATCAGTCAGAACGGAGGCCGGGAGACACCGGTGTTGTCATCGTTGACCGGCAGTGTATAATATGCTGCCAGTCGAGATGCG